>MU182024.1:540493-551764 GCA_016904865.1 Pissodes strobi | reverse complement strand
GGTATGGTTCCGCTAGTGCGTCGAACGCAGCCACTGCATGCGTCCGACGCACACGCGGAACCATACCTTTACGCAGCGTTTTTACAAATTTGCATGTACCAAATGCCGCCACGCCGGGAAGCATATTTACACATCCTAATATACGACGGCACCAGGGTGCTGAAATCGGTTAAGTTTTGTAAGCGTCTGTAGCGCTACAAAAGCTCACTGATTTGGGCACCTAATCGCGCCATGTCTTCGCGATGCAATCAATTTGCGGCAAGAGCCTCGTGATCGAGAGGTCTAGATGGTTAGGTCCCAATTCGGCGGCTATCGGCGGCCTGGGTTCAAACCCCGTTGCTTTTTTTTATTTTTTTTAGGTTAAGTTTCTAAACAGTTTTTTCTTGATTTTGTCTTGGTTAGCACCTGGTTAGTTCCCTTTTCTTGAGCCCCCGTAGCGAGCGAAGCGAGCGGAGGGCCATGCGAAAAGTGAAATATTATATAACAGCGTATTCCAGGTGCTCAAATCAGTGAACTTTGGCTATCGGCGGCCCGGGTTCAAACCCCGTTGCTTTTTTTTATTTTTTAGGTTAGGTTTCTAACTAGTTTTTTTCTTGATTTTGGGTATGTCTTGGGTTAGTATGGGTTAGCACCTGGTTAGTTTCCTTTTCTGGAGCCCTCGTATCGAGCGAAGCGAGCGGAGGGCCATGCGAAAAGTGAAATATTATATAATAGCGTTTGCCAGGTGCCCAAATCAGTGAGCTTTTGTAGCGCTACAAACGCTTACAAAACCTAACCGATTTCAGCACCCTGGTGCCATTCTATGTGAGGACGTGTAAATATGCCCCCAGGATATATCTTTTTATTCCACATAGAATAAATAATAAATACCTGACACAAAATGTATTGGTTGGGTATAAAGTTTAATACATATTTTGGTCTTTGATCTTTGATTGTATTATAATTTAATTAATTTAAAAACTCAGTTAAGCTCATGAGCATTGTTAGCATTAGCATATTTATAAATTCGGAGCGGCGCCTAATTTCTCTTGGCGCCGTGGGGCCTTGCCCCCCCTGGCCCACCCGGTAGCTACGCCACTGGACTGTGGGACACTGGAAATGTAGAAATAAAAACAAAAGTATTTAATTTAATTATACATTATTGATGTGCCAAAAGTGACGCATCTAAAATTTTGATCCAATTTAATTCGAGCTAACCTTTTATTTATTTTGAGGGTCTATGTCTTGGCATTCCAGAACATATACCGGATAACAATTTTGTTGCAACTGTTATTTTCGGGTCAAATAGGCTTTTCTCTGTCTTTTTTATTTGCTGGTATTTCCCTCTATCTTGCTTAGTTTCAAAGCTGCAGGCTTTTAAGTGAAGTATTGCTTTATAGGCCTACACTAAACCATGCAAGATCATATTTTTTATTCATTTTACGGATCACTATTTTGAATTGTCATAAAGTTTGGCTAATTTCTGGTATAGTGAATGACCACACGTAAAACAATGGATGATCCAAAGAAACGAATTGGGACCACGGAATACCTGGTTCTGGGCCTGTCACGATCGCTTTATCTCCTAGAATACTGAAAAAATCGGTTTTATATAGCTGTAGTAGGTGGTCTCGCGTTATTGTGCAATAATACGAAACCGTATTTATTGGTACGAGCAAATAATGGAAGTACGTATTCCTTCCGCCTTTGGTAGAAACCTGCAAAATTTAGTACAAGCTTCCAATACCGTTGCCCCAGACCATTACTGACTTGCCTCCAAAGCGTCCTCTCTTTCACCAAAGATAACTTTTGGATGACTTACCAGCTCTTCCCACACTACTTGAGGGCCATCCGGAGAAAACTAGCACAGTCGCGATTCATCCATAAAAAAAACTCTGGCCCATAATTATGATTATTCCAATCTCTCTATGTCCTATAGAAATCGTGTCGAGCTGCACGATCTCTTGGGGATAGGTTTGAGCCCATCACCAAAATTTTCTTTTTTCTGGCTTCGACGTACAGTAGATTCACTAACCAACATCTCACGTACTTGTCAAATGAAATTAAAACAAATATGCTTTATTGTCAGAAGATTTTCTCTCATTGGGAAAGCTGTTCAAAAAATATATAATTATTACAATATAATTTCATTCAAATCCAATTGGCAGTAAAAGGAATCCTGGATTAGCAGTGATCCAAACATCCAACTATAATTTTAAGATATACAATAAGCAAAAATATTCATGTACAAACATATTAAAATGGTAAATGTTAATATATAAAAACAATAAAATGCAATCACAAGTCAAAGCACAAAAAGAACAAAACATATGAAAAGATGGAACCATCAAAGAGCAAACAAAACAAAATATTGATATTAAAATAAACCATCACAGTAGTCTAGATTTGTCAACCAATAGACAATAAAGTATAATCTATAAGCCTAAAACCGGTCAATGGAGTAATAAGCCCTACTTAACACTCTTATTAAAATTTCTACCACTCTCCAGGTTTTTAAGCTCCAGAGGTAGGTGGTTAAACATTTGTACCCCTTCATATACAATTGAGTTCCTTGTCAATGCAGTCTTCGGAAAAAGCAATTCCAAATTGTCACTATTGAATCTGGTTACCCTTGCCCAAACCCCCACATTTACTATGGACCATATCTACAGTCAAAAGAATAAAAACAGATGTCAAGGTAAGGATCCACTCCTGAACAAACAGGAGCCTACAGTGCTCTCTAGAAGCAGCCCGCTTTTGGAATACAAAGAGGGAACTCATAAGTTGCTTGCTTGCAAAACCCTAAAATTTTATACCATATCTCAAATAAGAATCAACCAAGGCACAATATATTCCCCTTGTAATATTCTGACCTAAATCATTTTTCGTCACCCTCAAAACATAACATGGAGATGAGCATCGTTTTCATACGATCTGTATATAATCCTTAAATTTAAATTTAGTATCAATAAACATTACTAAAAACCCATAACTCTCTTTATTACTTATTGGGACCCCATTTAGGATTACATCGAGCAATTAAAAGTCAAAACATCAATATTGAATATCAACCTGTTACTGTTGCACCACGCCATTATCGTATTCAAAATATTCCCAGCCGCAATATTAGTGTATCATCAGCAAATAATATAAAGGATTCATCAATTCCAATAGAAGCCAGATCGTTAATGTATGAAACACGAGTGGGCCAAGCACCGAGCCTTGAGGAATCCCCTGCCCAATGCTTCGACCTGATGACAAACCATTTAGACCCTTAATAAATTCTCTTCTATCTGTTAAATAAGACTGCAGCTAGCTCAATGCAACACCCCTAAATCCATAATAGGAAAGTTTCTGGAGCAGAATTCCTCGATGGACGCAGTCAAAAGTCTTCGAGAAATCGCAGCACACTGCCGCAGCCACCTCCTCTTGATTCAGTCCCAGATAGAGTCTCTCAAGAAAGTTAAACACTGCATCACATGTGTTTTTATTATTACGAAATCCAAATTGGTTAACGTTTAACAATTTATGTTTCCGAGGAAACCTACAATTTTTTCTACTATTTTAGACAATGTTGGAAGAAACAAAATGAGGTGGATCCTGGATATTTCCAGCTTTAAATGGAGGCCTCAAGAGCCGACTTCAAACTATCTGGAAATTGACCCATATCAACAGATTTCAATAACAAGAGCCCTCAGCACACAATCAGGCTCCCTGCCAAATATTTTCAAAGAGATATTATCAATACCAGATGAATTTTGTTTTTGGTATCAAGGTTAGTAAAGCTTTGCAGCTATCTGAGACCAATTTCTAAGGTTTTGTAGCAGAATAAAGCGATCGTCACCGTCCGCTCTTTTTCTGTTAAGAGCAAGATCTTCTGTTGTATCAATTCGTTTTTTGGTGCCGCTAACTATAGCAGAAATTAGACAAACTGTCACAGACAATTCAAAAGAATAATCGGTACAATAAAAATTTATGTCATGTAGGCCTATAAAGCACTACTGGGCTTAGAAGCCTGTAGCTCTCAAACTATGCAAGATAGATGGAAACACCGAAGAACAAAAAAGATACGGAAAAGCCCATTTCACTCGATAATGGTAGTTGTAGGAAAGTTCTCTTGGCCGTAAAATCCACAGGGCATTTCAAACTTAATGCATTTTTATTCCGACTAAAAAATTTCGAAACATCCGGTATATTATGTCCCCAAATGCCAAAACATAGACCTACAAAATAGAGCTGGATGGACCAAAAAATTCAAAATGTATGAAGTCTCCAACTGGATAAAATTTTTAGGTGCCTCACTTTTTATGCACTTCAGTGTAGTATTTGTCACTAGATAATACAGTATACATTGCCTCAAAACAGAAGAGTAGCCACCTTCATTTTTTAGGAGTGGCGTCCCTTGCAGCAAGTAAGAAACACTTTACACATGTTATAAGTAGAATTCCATGAAACTTGTCCGCTCGTGCCCAAGAGTCAGTAGCAATCTAAATTCAAGCCTCAACTGACAAGATTCCTTTGATAACCAATCATTTTGCCGGAATAAGAAGAAAACAGTAGTAGTGTAGAGAGAAATAAAAAACGAGAAATAAATTCTTCTTAACAAGACAGCGTGCCGTCTTTCGAAAACTCTATTGGGTTTCAATATGTTTCTAAATTAGATTTCGCTATAGCGGCATCGATAACTTTAATAAAAAGCTGCCGTCTTCAACTTGAAAACTTTAAGCTGACAATACGAGTTTACTCTGGTAGAAAAATATGCCTTTGATTTCCGATTCTGTTTGTTCCCGGACGCCTAATTGATTTTGGTCTATATATTTTAGCAAATGATATGTTTTCCTTGATAGGTAAGATATTTATTTAGACGATGTCATGATGGATGATTCGAAATGAGGTGATGAACAAAATAGGATGTCCGTCTAAATTGACTCTTTATACGAATTGATTACCGCGTAGCTCTTATGGTTGCAAAACTGTTTGTTAGGGCAAAATGTTCCAAAATAAACTGATTTAATTTTTAAATTTACTTTTGAAGTAACTTCTGGAGTATCATGTCCGATTTGCTCTGGTTAAAAAATGTTGCCTACCGGCCAAATACCTTCGGGGGAGCAATTATTGTGACAAAGCATTTGTATTAAAATTTGAGGTTGGATATGTACAATTGTAAATTGCGAGCCTAAGTACAGCAGAAAATACAAAGCCCTTGAAATATATTGCTAATTCCACGTTATTCGGAAAGAACGAAATAACGTATCGGGCTTCAATCTATTTTCAAAAGTAATTCAGCTTCGACATTCTGATATTTCAGAGAAAAGGGGCTTCAATACAGAACCCGGATTTTAAACTGTCTGTTTTAAATAAAATATTGCATAGGCGTCGGTATTTCATTTATTCCTAAAATATACTTATTCTCCTTGTTTTCATAGCTTGAAGTTGAAGAGTTAAATTAAATTATATATTTGCTTCGCTATTGTCATGTTGGTTAATTTTTAATTACTAACAGAAAGCTACAGCGAGACTAATTATTGCGTTCCACGAAAAATCATCAGGAAAACATAGACATTTATTATAAATTTAACAAATTATGAGTAAACACTCTTAACAGACAAAGGGGAAATTAATTAGTAATAAAAACCACCGGTTATCATGAAGTGAGGTTCAATGCCCATATGCTGAGAAATCTGAAAAAGCCACATTCTATGTGAAACTAGTCTGAAAATCCTTTAGATGTGGGGAAACGGAATATCTGGTTCTACAAAATTAAAATGAACTAAAAAATCAAACAATAATCTACAACTGATTTAATGGAATCAGAGAAACAAATAAGTATTTTATATTTAAAAAAGAAGTTCCGGCTAGAGCTGAATCAAATATTAACTTTTATTATCATAAAGGTTATTATTCTCAGGGGCGTATCATCATATAATTGCTGATACAGCCAGCAAGCTGTCCAGTTTATTTTCAATAACGCGACAATCATTTTTCTTTTTTTTTTGAAGTTTTAAACAGCCAGGCTCAATATTCCAGACAGAATAAGGTCGCAGAAACATCCGCGATATCACCGCAGGGCGCAGCAAACGGGCGTCAGCAGATAAAAAAACAAACAAATATCACAGATTATGCACATCTACACTTTGGTGTCTTTCTTGGGTTTCAAGGATGATTCCAATGTAGGGATGGGTTGCTTTTTAGTAAATCGCTATTCGATAGCTGCTATTTGAGCGAAGCAGCTTTTAACTGCTATCGAATATTATAAAAAGCTGCTTTTTAAATAGCAGTTTACAATGTTCATCAATATTACGATATACGATCGCTACTGATAATACCGTATTATGCTTTTAGCTGCTAATCGATATTGCTATTGGATGTGACAATAGCGAGCTGCTACAGTGTACAGGGCGTCGATTGTCGGCATGCCATAAAGGCAAGAAATTCCGTGAACTTTGCTTGGGTCGCTACCCGGAATTCACCTTGTTTGTTCTGTTTTTCTTTGCAGGAATAAGAATGAGATGTACGCCCGAAAGAAAAAGGATGGATGAGTAAATGTAGTAAATAATGTGTAACTGTTTTTATGTTTAAAATAATAGATTATTTTGATGACAGCATTATTTGCTTATGGTTTTTATGAGATAATGATTTATATGTAGTAAACACTAATTATTTTGCTTTTATTTGCCAATTTACGATTTAAAAGGGCCAATTAAAGAAAATTAAATAAATTATTATGGCGACAGTAAAGCAGAATTTTGCTAAATAGGTAGCCGGTGGCCGGCATTAAAGATAAGGTAATTCTACAACAGAATTCTTTTGCGGTATAGGTCTATCCTATTAAGTTCAGAGTTGGAGCAAAAAGGGACAACATTGACAATATTGTTTAATTATCAGGTAGGAATGGTAGGATATAAGTATATCCTTTTATTTTATTCGCTTAAAAGGAATCCCCTGCTTTAGCTCTTACGGCTGTTGCACTGTTGCCAGTAACAGTGTTTATAAACTGCTATTACAAAGCAGCTATTTGAAAGCTGCTATTTGGAAAAAGCTGCGACTGCTTTAACTGTTATTTGAAAATAGCAGTTTTGCCAATCACTATTCCAATGACACTCTGGGTGAAATTTCAACCCTCTTCATTCCATCAGAGTGGGACGCTCGTGCGGTTCACCGGTATTGTTCAAAAATACTACCCGCACTAGCTCTAGGCACATGAATAAAGTATGGTACAGATCATCTTCCTCGCCACAGCAGTAGGCAGTAGATAGGTTTACCGGAACCTAGGCCACCCCGCCATCGGCATAAGTATGCGCCAAAGCAGCCATGCTTATATATAGCGTGCGTGACGGATCAATTCACGTTACCGCACCGAAACAATGATCAATATTGGGAATAAGACTGTGAGTCAATCGCTCTTTGGTGCTGGTGGTCCAAATGTCTTGCCATTTGCTCATCAAGTACTCCTTAGTTCTATCTTTGTTAGTCCCTGTATTCCAGCAATGCTGCCCTCTCTATAGCTACATATTGTTTCAGTCGTCAGTACGCTTTGGCCGCTATAATGACCAGTTTCTCCTGAGGCTCTTTCTTCAATTTGACCATAATTCTTTTGGTTTTTATTGCCGAGTATCAGGCTGGTCAGCCGTATTTGTGAGTGGACCACACTCACGTACAATCGAAGTTTAGGTGACCTAAACTAACCCATATTCGGCATCGAACACAAGAGTCCGTCCCTGTTTTTCCGGCCTTTGCAATGACTCTCCCAACGTGTTCAGCAACATCTTGGTGTACAGCCACATCCAAGGCACTTGGATAACCATAACAACATTTGTAGACATCGAGGGTGACTTTAAGAAGGCGTCTACAGAATCTATAACCAATGTTCTAGCAAGACAAGGAGAACTACTACTTCTGTGTCAGTGGATAAATTCCAATTTGAAAAATAAGGTTATTACATCAACAATTGGTGAAACAACACTGACAGCTAGAGCAAAAAGGGGATGCCCTCAATGAGAAATGCCATCGCTCTTAGTATTGACAATCCTAATGGATGGATTGATAATAAGGTTAACATGCAAAGGTTTCTATTCCTTAATATAAGCCGACGACTTTGCGATTATTGCAAAATGCAGATGCAAATGTACGGCCATGAAGCTCACACAATTAGCTTTAAACGTTATCGACAAGTGGTTTAATGTGAAGGAACTGACAGTGAACTTCTCTAAAATCACCATATTAAAATATATCAATAAAATAACATTGGAAGAGCTCTAACAAGATATACTTGTATATATTACCAGCAATATATTAACTCGACATATTATCTACCGAACTGCCAAATTATAACCATAATAATCAACTATTACAAAAAATGTATCATGCTGGTCTGTATTATATACTGTCACGATCAGTGTGAAGTCTAGCTACGCCTTGGATGGCATGCAGGTTATGTAGCTCATATTCGGGATCGTCTATTGGTCAAAGACTTGATAAATTTCTACTGACTCCGATTACTAAGATGCGCATGTCTTTTCGTTTGAGGTATACGTTTGAATTGTTTATAGGTCTTTGATCACTGTTTTATAATATACATTTTTTTAATAGTTGTGTTTTATTTATGGTGAGCTTTGACTTACTGCCACTCAGAGTTTACACTGCACTCTAACTATTTGACAGATTCTACTTTGAAATTATTTTTCTTAGAACTTTGACAAATTTATCATTGCATCGACTTTACTACTTTAGGTGGAGAGCCCGAGTCCACGCACATGTGTGCTGCGAAACTCGGGTTTAGGTAGGAAATAAGGTTGTAGGTTAAGACCTTACGCAAATGTGTGTTTGCAAGAAACTGGTTTGGGTTAGTCTGCTCAACTAATGGTTCGTTGAATATTTATATAATAAAATGTGCTGATCATTGCATGTTCAAGGTATCACTTGCGTTGACCGCTGGCGTTGCTTTTAATTTGTCTTGAATTATTACGTAATATTTCCCAAGTTCAGGTTTAAACTTAGGACAGGATGATATTTAATTAGTAGTTTATGCATTTTACTAGTTCACAATAATTTCTTTGACGCACGTATTTCCATCGGCGGCGTAGCTCAGATGATAGAACGCTTGTTTAGTATGCCAGAGGTACCGTGATCGATGCCCGGGGCCTGCAAGAAACTTATTTTCTGCATTTTATTTAGTTTTTAATATAGCTTTGTTGAAGTTTTCACTTTTGTCGTATGGCCATAAGCTAAGGTACCCAGACGTTCTGCATTTGGTGGGATCGTCTTTCATTTTTGTAAGCTGTATCTCGCATTTCATGTGTCCCGCATTTTCAGTTTGAGGAGCAAATTTTCCTTTTGATATCGATTATTTTGCTATATCGATATGAACAACCCAATCTTGTCAATCTTGATGGAAGCCGGAACTTTAGTGACTCCCGATTTTAAGGCCTGGCCTAACCTAAGCTAAGAAAAAGAAATAAATAGTTTTAACGAATGCAGATTCGATTCTCGACACCAATTTCGACGACCGTGATTTTCGGGAATCACTTGAGTCGTTGGCGTCTCTGGCCTCTGGCCGCATATATTTTATTCTTAAGTTCGTTATTTTAACGAGTCCTGGCGCGTAACGAGTCCTGGGCTGCGCGCGTATCACAATGTTTATATAAACACCTCTCTAACGAATAGTCTTTATGGTTCAGAGGATTGCTTTCAGTGGCCCTCGTGGCTCAGTGGTTAAATGCTGTGTTTCTGATGCGATGGCCCGAGTTCCATTCCAGTGGCAAGACATGCTTTTTTAAGGTTAGGCTTGCAAAATGTTTTTTTCTTGATTTTGCGCTTGCTTTGGGTTAGTTGGGGTCAGTTTTATTTGGTTGCGGAACGAGCGAAGCGAGCGGAGGGGATTGCATGAATAAAAAAAAATACTAATGTAAACGTTAACATTGTAATGCGCGCGCAGCCCAGGACTCGTCAGGCGGTAGGACTCGTTAGGATCCTTGAGAATAAAATATATGCCCTCTGGCCACCGTTTACTCGATTATTAGTCAGTAGTCACTGTCAGTTGAGTGGCGCCTAGCTGTACAAGAGTCTAGGAAACCTACTAACTTTTCGATGCGAAAGCTGCCTAATGGCAAAAGAAAAATAGGTATTATTATAGCTTTGCATCGCTCTCGGCTCGCTTCGCTCGCTACGGGAAGTAACCAACTAAAACTAACCCAAGAATGAAAAAAAAAATAAATTAATAAAAACCAAACATAACCTAAAAAAAAAATAAACAAAACATGTTTTGCAACCGACGGGAATCGAACCCTCGGTGGCGGCGTGCGAATGACGAGCAAAAACTCTGGCCACTATACCACCAGATGTATTGAAAGCATTTTACTGGACAGTAAATATGTAGGTAACTCTAATACATTCGGTCATTACGTATGTCCGCAGCTTTCGCATCGAAAAGTTAGTAGGTTCCTTGAGTCTACCAGGACCAGGCGGTAACTGAAAGAATATTCACAGGCGTAAATAAAATATGGACGATCGAGAAAATGCAGTGAAGCGTAGATACATTAAAAGCACTCTTATTAGTTAAATATAATATACCATAAAACTGCCAACAATTTTATAAGTATATTAACAATAATGACGTTTTTTAACAAAAATTCACAGCTCCGAGAAATATGTTTAAAAAATTGAATTTATATTGCGCATTTTTCTTCATTTCTTAGTATAGTATAGTCATTTATTAAAAAAAAATAGTTTTTAAAATTTTATTTTATTCTTTGGTGAATTTTTGAAAACATAGGGCATGGCACCGAAAGATTTTCGCTTGCGGGGCCGTCGGTCTGATCCATTCTTCCATCGCGCATCGGTCAACAGAAATTCTGGTCGCCGCCTCTTATGCACACGCCGTATTTTTTTCATCAAATCAAATGTTACATAAACTGCTGGCCATTTGCTTTCGAGCAACAAAAATTTTGCCTAAATTTAAAACTAAATATGTTCTTAACCAGACATGATAACGATCTCTGGTTTTTAATGGTTAATAGATTTGTCCCTTAAGAGAAAATTTCCAATGGTGGATTTTTGTAAACTGTCAAAAAATTTTATATATCTGCTAACCATAACAACATTTGTAGACATCGAGGGTGACTTTAAGAAGGCGTCTACAGAGTCTATAACCAATGTTCTAGCAAGACAAGGAGAACTACTACTTCTGTGTCAGTAGATAAATTCCAATTTGGAAAATAAGGTTATTATATCAACAATTGGTGAAACAACACTGACAGCTAGAGCAAAAAGGGGATGCCCTCAATGAGAAATGCC
>MU182024.1:522382-535407 GCA_016904865.1 Pissodes strobi | reverse complement strand
AGCCAAATTGCAGATTTTTGGTTTTTCTCAAATATCTCCGGAAGTAGCCAGAATTTTTTACCTTTCTGGGCGGCATATACTTCTTCTTCTTTCGGCGCCGTGCCTGTCTTTAAGCGTGGACTATCTCTATGACAATTTCGTTGAATCGCTCTCTATCTTTCGCTGCTCAGAATAGTTGCTCTACTCTCAACTTTTTCCTGGATGATCAGGCGAGGAATGTGCTATTTGGTGCTTCGTGTTATACGTCCTAAGTAGCTAACCTTTCTTGTTTTTATGGTATTCAGGAGTTCCCGATCTTTATCTAGCTGTCCGAGAACTTCCTCATTACTGGTATGTGTAGTACAAGAGATTTTGAGGATTCTCCGATAACACCACATTTCGAAGGCTTCCTTTATTCATGGTGTCGACTTTAAGCGTCCATGTCTCACATCCGTACAGAAGACTGCTCCATATGTAACAGCGAAGTGTTCTTAGCCGCGTTTGTACTGCGAGGTTTCTATTAGTAAGAGTGGGTTTCCTCTTCGTCACATGTTATTTCATTGTTCAGCCAGCTGCCCAAATATCTGAGATATGATACAAGCTCGATGTTGTATCCGTTGATTGTGATCGGAATTGGTTCTATGCTTATTTTACCCACCGCCACCCATTTCGTTTTTTTTATGTTTATATTAATAGCCCATCTTCGTCCAGCTTCATACACTCTATTCGGCAGTATTTGCAAGTCAACCATAGATTCTGCAATGACGGCGGTGTCAGCTGCGTACCTTACGTTGTTTATAATTTCGCCTCTTATCTTTGCTCCCTCTGTCTTGCCATGTAAAGCCTCGTGAAATATGATTTCATAGTAAAGGTTGAATAACATGGGTAACAAAACACATCCTTGTCTTACACCGCGTCTTATTGGCATTTCATCGGTAACGCTGCCATCCTACCTGACTGCAGCTGTCTGATTGTAATACAGGTTTATCAAAATACGTATATCATAGTAGTCTACATTGCATGATTTTAGACACTGGAAAAGTTTTGTGTGTTCGACTCGATCGAATGCTTTTTCGAAGTCAATAAAGCACACATAAATGTTTTTTAGAAATCCACAGCTCTTTGGAATAATCTCCTCATGCAAAAAAGGGCTTCGCGTGTGCCCAGTCCACTACGAAATCCAAATTGTTCTTTACCAATGTCTCGATCACATACTGTATATATTCTTTAAGAGTATTTTTAAGGTGTGGCTCATTAGGCTAATCATGTAACGCAGCGAATTTCCTGCTATTTTAAATTATTCAATTATGGTTTTCTAAGTCCATTTTTGATAAAATGAGATCCTCGATCTCTAGAGACGGGCGCGAGATATCCTTGCAGTACGAATCCAATAGACAGCGAAAGGGGTATCCTATGCCTATCTCCTTTTAGCTCATAGCAGGCCGCAGTAACTTTACCGAAACTACGAATCCTCTTTCATTGGCTCTAGCGTTCCGTAGACCTACCTTTCGATCGTGGGCCGACTCGCGTAAAATACACGGACCACCCCTTTCAAGATGGCCGCCGTTTCCGGGAACAAACATAACAAAAGGATCCCAGTATTTCCTGTCGCGCAGATCGAGGCAATGACCAGAAGCCATCATGGATTTCGAATGACTCCGCCACCTGGTCCTCCCGTTTCCGGAGATTCCCCCAAGAGTTTCATCTCCTCTGGAAGGAGACTGACACTCCCTCTATAGTAGATGGATTAACGTTATAAAAACGACACCTCCAACCAAACCACAGTCAGTCCGTCAGTTAAGTCCAAAAGAGTTGAACAGTGCTAACCAGTTCCACAGTTCTAAAGTCAGTTCTCCAGCAAGAGACAGAGTTTCAGTTAGCCTACAAAGTTGAGTCAAGTCTCTGAATTTATAAAGTTTGGGTATAAGCCACCCGTTTAAAGTGAAAATTATTTACCCAGTAATAATTTCAAAAGTTCCCTATTAACGTAAATAATAAACCGCAACGTGCTGTAGCGCGAAGTAATTCTACCTTCTCAGTGAAAATCTAGAATTAATTTAATTTTGCTTCATTTCTCATTTTATACAATACATAACTCTCGTACATTACGTTCGATAATTAAACTACCGTTTAGAGCAAGATTCGTACTTTCGGGAGGGCCGTTCGTTCACAAAGAATGCATCTCGGAATGCATTTAGTGATTGTATTGATCCTATGTAAGTAGACAAGTGTATTTAAATAACTTTATAACCCAGTGACTGATTAGACTATGTACATGCATCAATCATATTAATATCTGCACGCTAGACTTTCAACTACAAAGTGACTATATACCGTTTATCGTCTAATATTGAACCAGTAATGTTTGTTAGGATATATAGAACTATCTATGCTATGTGTAATAAATCGCATGTATGATAACTTAGCAGTCTTTTCTTTATCGACCAACCCGCAGGGCGCAGATAATACTTCTTATTAAAAAGGTGAAACCAATCCATAAAAAAATAATAATTAACTTGTCGCCTGCCTCAAAAGCTCCTTATAGGTCAATTTTTGTAACCGCTCGCAAAAATAACTACCATCCCGACCAAATCAAAAGGCAGGTTGCGACAATCATTCGGAAGGCATTGCACATACTTGCTTGGTGTTTTTGTGCAGGGCAATAAAGATCGATTTCTGCCAGTCGCCAGGCAGTTTTCCAGTTTGGTAGACTTAGTTGAAGAATGCCGTTAGAACAGATACGCTTTCGTCATCAAGAAGTTTTACCAACTCAATAGGAATTTCATCGGGTCCGGGAGTTTTTCTTGCTTTTGATTGCTGTATAGCTTTTCGAACTTCGGACTTGAGAATGTTTGGACCGTGTTCTGTCTTATAATTAGCTTCACGGGTTTCGTCGTCAAACAGTTGTTAAATATATTGTTGTCACTCATTACTTCGATCTTCCTTTGTTAGTAATGCCTTTCCACTATCATTATACAGCCCTGTTGTATTTTTTCTTCTGTATATGCCAGAATGTCCTTTTTAGCTTTCTATGTTAATTAAAATCGTCGTGTAGGGACTGAAAATGTTCGTTTTCTTTGAAGCTATATTTCCTAAGCTTCCTTAATTTTTTTGCGAATTATACGATGCATTCTTATATATTCGTTATGATTGTTCTTCTTGCGTTTTCGTCTCTCCTCCATGAGATTTAATATGTCTTGTGTCATCCATTCCTTTCTTCCTTTTTCCCTTTAGGTTTTAATGGCGGTATATTAATGGACACCAAATTGCCCAATTTAATCGACCTCGTACCTCTTAAGATTTCCGAGATCTCAGTATAGAGACTTAAATTCTGGATAGTGTTTAAACTTACCTAGATGAAGCAAACGATCAAGAATGTAACTTTGTTTGTGTGTGTTTCATAAGGAAAAGCTAAAGAGATGAAACCTTAATTAATTAAAAATAAAAAATAGTTTCTCGCTGTAATTTTTCGAAAGTTTCACTGCTCTCCTGGATGATTTTTTTTGTACATGAGGAGAATATTCCGTAATAATTTTGAAACCTTTTTAGATATCGGGAAAAATCGAATATTTTTATGAACGCAAAACGTTGATTGAAAATGAAGGTATGTTTTCTCAACCCATGATATTTTTAAAAACAAAGTATAAAATGTGATTTTTTTATTAGAATACAGGCAATATCTAAAAAATTATAGTCATTAATACCAAATCAGCTTTATCAAAGGTGGAGAAAGATGCTAACATTAGGAAAATTATTCCATCCTCTGCGTATACGCTACTATATATTTGTACTTTTCACTTTCATTTATTAGTACCTATTATTAATTAAATAAATGAAGATTATTGGATTCACTCTGAATATATTGCTACCTCGTTCCACTGCGGTGCGTCGGTACATTCCAATTATCACGTTTATTAATTATGAATAGGCGTTGACTGACTATTCTCAGCCAACGGTATAGGATTATAGTTAGGAGCTCCTGGCGGATTCAATTACTGATTTGTAGCCCTATTAAGGTAATCTCAAACGTGTTCCATTGGATTCATGTCTGAGGATAATGGTGGCCAGTCGAAATGAGTAGCGGATAAATGATTGGCCTTATAATGTTTTCCACATAAAATGAACATTCAAATATTTCGGTACCTCCTTGAGATGGAACAACTGCAACAGCTGTATTTAATCGGCTTTCTCTTCCTGGCTCCCTCTAAACCCTTTTCTGATCGTTATTACTGAGTAATCTGATGTTGGTCTCATCGATGGAGGTTATAAATCGCCACTACTCTCGAGCCCACACCTAAGCTCGTGTGCCAGATCTAGTCGTGGCTCAATAACCGTTTTTGTTCTAATCCAGCATTTAAAAGTATCTTAGACATTGTCCCGCTTGATATTAAACGCATGACTGAAATTGTAGTTCTAGGACTGGTGCTAAGCGATTTCTAGCATTTAAACAATATAGCAATCTTGCCTAAAAATAATTACTCTTCGATGAACTGGTCTAGGACGAGAGGAACATGACCATCACCAGTTTCTTCAATGGCCAATATTTAAATAATTGTCAATTTTATAGCTTGAAAGGCGCTTCTGATACGGCTCTATCAAAAGCAAAAAAATCAGCTTCAGGTAATTTTGTCCCCTTGAATATGACTGATATAAATTGAACAACAGCTCGATATTTTACTATTTTGTTGTTGGTTTTAAATACTGAATTACAACAAAGGCGGCCATTATGGGATCCACGACTAGATTTGACGTTGGGATAAAGAGAGCCATAAATAAGAGACCTAACCCTGCAACACAGTTTCATTCAGAATACCATTATCTCCTGATGATGAGCATGGTTAACGAAAAGCGCGTCGAGTGCACAAATTATGTCTTGATATTGCGGATGAAACTGTGTTGTAGTGCATTTTATTGAAGGTTCCCAACCTCAATTTAGTAAAGAAATAACCCGCCTTGAATACGCCAGGAGTTCATAATTGCCGCTCAAGAAAAATGGACCAATTTAACCGAGGTGAGAACATTAGGTATTAGTCAAATTATACTGATCCATTTCTTTTCGTTTTTTGTTGTCAATAAGTTTAGTGGACTTCCAGTTGCAGCATTTATTCATATTAATTAGTTATACATACGATTAATAATACCTAATATGTATTAGCTTTTATAACACTGTTGTGTCCTTAAGTGGCTATTCTGATCATCCTTTTTCTTATGTTGTCCTCCAGCACTTTGTGACTGCCTTTATTTTAGTGGATAATCTGTTGGCTCGCTTAGGTTTATCAATCAACTAAGATAAGAATAATTGTGATATTAGTTTAACTTTGCTTAGTTATATTACAATAATTATGTCTTCTTGCAGTTCTGTATTTAGGAACTGAGTTAATAACCTACCTTTGATCCTCGTTAGATCGGTCAAAGTCATATACTACTTTCGGTTTGATTATTTCACTTCTAATCTCAGGCTGATATGGCTTTAACTTGTTGGGGTCACTGATTTGCTTAGAGATACTGCTGCTGCTTTATTATTTACCTGTTAATTCAAGAATAATTTTAAGTTATTACATTTTTCTTTCTCTTCAATAGTAAGAAATAGTACCTGTTGCTTATTTTCTTCTAAGACTTGTTGATTTCTGCTTGGCTGGCTTGTTGTTTGATATTCTCATAATGCTCTAGGGATTTAAAGCCTATCTCTCACATATTTCCCGGTGTTTTTCCCATATTTTCCTTTAATTTTCATTCAGTCAATGTTTCTTTTCCTTGATTATGTTTTAGTAGATTTTGAGGTTATTTTGTAGTTCCACCTTCTTATTGACAGTTGTGGACTTTGATATTTGGGATTACTACTTTATATTTATCTTTTCACGTGGCATGGTATAACTTTTGTAATATTCGTTGGTAGCTTTGAATATTAGTAATGGGTTCTTTTCACTTAATTGTTGCTGACGATTGGGATTTGTACAGATTTATTATTTTGTTTAGGAATATTTCCTATTATTTCTTCAAACTATCCTGTGCGGAAATATCAAGTCTTTATTACATTCCACGATTCAGATAGAGAGGTGTGGCAAGGCTTTTGCCGGTGAGTGCATTTTGAGATATAAGAGAAAAAATATCTTTACATATTGCATATATAGTTGATATATTTTCATATTAAATCAAAAAGATAAAAACTGTTTTCAATTTTGTCATTACCCACTGCGGCAAAAAGCTAAACTTGGGCTAGAAAGAGTCACAATTACACAAAGAAAAATATTAATTTTAAACTACAAATTCACTCATCTTTGAAGAAATGTTTAGGAATATTTATGCAGGAAACTATCTGTCTTTCTATTTAAAAAATTGCGATATTTTTGTAAAACTAAGTGAAATATTAGAGCAATTGATTTTTCCAAAATACAAAGATTTTTTGTGAAGTAGATGTTCAACATTTCTGATCTATTTTTAATTTCATCACTTTAATTTTCAGATTTCTTTCTTGTGAAAACAGAAGATTGGTTCTCAGCTTCATTTAACTGAAACTTGCGCCAATTTAAACTCTGGCATCTGAGCCGTAGAGCTTCTATCAATTTAACATTATTTGATCCAAACTAGATTTATTGCAAGATAAAGCTGAAAAAAATATAGAAGACAAATCTAAATTTAGGGGATGGCTAGCAAGCCAAATATTATTCAAATTAAATTCCAAGATTATTTAAGTCTGTTATTGTTAATGCCTTTGAACATGAGGTTTTTTGATCATTTAGCTTTCCATGTTTCAAGCATCACGGTATAATATAATTAAAATATTTCAAAGAGATTTCGTTATAATTTTAAATAAAAATGGTTGGGACTGCGCCCTCCACATTGACCAACTTGCCCCTTATGAATACATTGCGTTACGATCCTTCGTTCGCATTGTCAAATTATTTCCCTTATAGCATCGAAATGCCGACGCGACGCATTGAAATTATCTCATCTAGTGACACGGAAGATTGGGGATGTATCAATCAAGCCGGTAACATTTCAATACATTGATTAATTTCTCCATTAATCTGAATCACTGAACATCTAAATTTTAAGCCAAACTAGCACATATATATATTTTTGGATGTAACAACGAAATCGTAAATCTTCTGTACTTGCAAAACTACATTAGAAAAGTTTAAGTAAACCTCAAGAATTTAAATCGTAATATTTCCATTCTTAGTGGTGTAATGAGTCACAAGTGGTTAAAGGATAATTAACTCAGCCTGTTGTTTCAGTGGCGTCGCCAGAAAATTCTGTTGAAGAGGGCTAGGGTTATTTAAATAAACATTTACTAGTTTTGAGAACACGTTTATTTAGAAATCAAAATGCAATTATGCAATTATTAAAAATACATTTTGTCTCTTTAGCAAGCTCGTCCATTGTCGCCACGGGCCCTGTCGAAATGTAGAGATGAATATCAATGAATGCTAATCCATTATAAACCAGTTTTAGCTATTAGCATTAGAAAAGTTTGTGTAAACTTGAAGCAAAGTATATGTAAACTAGTAGCTCCACTCCCCCAAATATTTTGTGCCAGCCGCCGAAAATCCGCAGATTGTTGGCAGCATGTACAGCGTTTTAGTTTAATCAGTCGTTCGTGTGTAGGCAGAGTGTTCAGAACAGAGTCGGATTTGTGGAAATCCTTAATTTTATTTCTATTTTAATATTTTATTCGGACTTCGGTGGAAATATATACGAAGCAATGAAAAATACAAAGGCAAATAGGAGAAATCTATAGTCGGATTAGTGAATAGATATGTTAATAAAATTAGGTGAAGGTCGAGACCGGAAAAATCGTCTAGGTGTCAGATTTTTTTTATAAGTACATATTATATAACGATAACGGAATGCTTTGTAAATATTAAATATCTTTTGGCACTGTGAAACTAACCCAAAGTTGATTCGACGACAAACTCAATAGCTAAAATAAGTTGAGAATAAGTGAAACTAACCGAAAGTTAATTGAACACTAACCCAAACTAACCAAATCTATTAAAATTGATTATAACGTATCGGAACTGCTTCAAATGGCTAAAATAAGTTGAGAATAAGTGAAGCTAACCGAAAGTTGATTGGACTACTAACCCAAACTAACCAAATCTATTAAAATTGAATATAACGTAACGGAACCGGTTCAAATGATTAAAATAAGTTGAGACTATGTGAAACTAGCCGAGAGTTCAATCGACGACTAACCCAAACTAACCAAATGTAATAAAATCATTATAACGTATCGGAACCGCTTTATATGACTAGCATAAGTTGAGAATAACTGACACCAACCGACAGTTGAATCGACGACTAACCCAAACTATCCAAATCTATTAAAATTGATTATAATGTATCGAAATCGATTCAGGTGACTAAAATAAGTTGAAACTAAGTGAAACTAACCGAACGTTGATTGGACGACTAACCCAATCTAACCAAATCCATTAAAATTGATTATAACGTCTCGGAACCGGTTCAAATAACTAAAATAAGTTGAGACTAAGTGAAACTAGCCGAAAGTTGTTTGGACGACTAACCCAAACTAATCCGAAGTTAATTCGACGACTAACCCAAACTAACTAAATTTATTAAAATTGATTATAAGGTATCGGAACCGGTTCAAATAACTAAAATAAGTTGAGACTAAATGAAACTAGACGAAAGTTGTTTGGATGACTAACCCAAATTAACCAAATCCATTGAAATTGATTATAACGTATCAGAACCGATTCAAATGATTAAAATAAGTTGAGACAAAGTGAAAATAATCAAAAGTTGAATCGACGATTAACCCAAACTAACCAAATCTATTGAAATTGATTATAACGTATCGGAACCGCTTTAAATGACTAAAATAAGTTGAGAATAAGTGAAAGTAAGCGAAAGTTGAATCGACGACTAACCCAAACTAACCACATCTATTAGAATCGATAATGACGTCGGTATTGTAACCGTTTCAAATGGCTAAAATAAGTTGAGAATAAGTGAAACTAACCGAAAGTTAATTGAACACTAACCCAAACTAACCAAATCTATTAAAATTGATTATAACGTATCGGAACTGCTTCAAATGGCTAAAATAAGTTGAGAATAAGTGAAGTTAACCGAAAGTTGATTGGACTACTAACCCAAACTAACCAAATCCATTAAAATTGAATATAACGTAACGGAACCGGTTCAAATGATTAAAATAAGTTGAGACTATGTGAAACTAGCCGAAAGTTCAATCGACGACTAACCCAAACTAACCAAATGTAATAAAATCATTATAACGTATCGGAATCGGTTCAAATATCTAAAATAAGTTAAGGCTAAGAGAAACTAACCCAAAGTTGATTTGGTGACTAACCCAACTAATAACATCTATTAAAATTGATTATAACGTCTTAGAACCGGTTCAAATATTTGAAATATGTTGAGACTAAGAGAAACTAACCGAAAGTTGAATCGACGATTAACCCGAACTAACCAACCTAATCCGGTTAGTCGTTCAATCAACTTTTGGTTAGTTTCACTTAGTTTCAACCTATTTTAGTCATTAGAACCGGTTCAGATACTTTATAATCAATTTTAGTAGATTTGGTTACTTTGGTCTAGTCGTCGATTTCCCTTTTTCTCAACTTATTTCAATCATTTAAAGCGGTTCTAATATGTTATAATCAATATTAATAGATTTGGTTAGTTTGGGTTAGTCGTCGATCCAACTTTCGGTTAGTTTCACTTATTCTCAAATTATTTGAGTCATTTAATGCGTTTCCGATACATTATAATCAATTTTAATAGATTTGGTTAGTTTAGGTTAGTCCTCGATTTAACTTTCGGTTTGTTTCACTTAGTCTTAACTATTTCAATGAGTTGAACCGATTCCGATGCGTTATAATCAACTTTAATAGAGTTGGTTAGTTTGGGTTAGTTGTCGATTCAACTTTCGTTTAGTTTCACTTATTCCCAACTTATTTTAGTTATTTAATGCGGTTCCAATACGTTATAAATAATTTTAATAGATTTGCTTAGCTTGGATTAGTCATCCAATCTATTTTGGGTTAGTTTCAGTTAGTATCAACTTATTTTAGTAATTTGAACCCGTTACGATACGTTATAATCAATTTTATTAGATTTTGTTAGTTTTGGTTAATTGTCGAATCAAGTTTCCGTTAGTTTCACTTAGTTTTAACTTATACCTTAGTTATTTGAACCGGTTCCAACACGTTATAATCAGTTTTAGTAGATTTGGTTAGTTTGGGCTAGTGGTCGAACCAACTTTCCGTTAGTTCACTTATTTTTAACTTATTTTAGTCATTTAAAGCGGTTCCGATACATTATAATCAATTTTAATAGATTTGGTTAGTTTAAGTTAGTTTTCCAATAAACTTTCGGTTAGTTTCACTCAGTCTTAAATTCTTTTAGTCATCCGATACGTTATAATCAATTTTGATAAATTTGGTTAGTTTGGGTTAGTAGTACAATCAACTCTCGGTTAGCTATACTTATTCTCAATTTATTTCAGTCATTTCAAGCTTTTCAGAATACATTAAAATCAATTTTAGTAGATTTGGTTAGTTTGGGTTATTCGTCAACAACTTTGGGTTAGTTTCATTTAGTCTCATTTTATTTTAATTATTTGAATCTGTTCCGATACGTTATAATCAATTTGAATAGGTTTGGTTAGTTTGGGTTAGTCTTCCAATCAACTTTCGGTTAGTTTCAGTTAGTATCAACTTATTTTAGTAATTTGAACCCGTTACGATACGTTAGTTTAAGTTAGTTTTCCAATAAATTTTGGGTTAGTTTCACTTAGTCTTAAATTCTTTTAGTCATCAGATACGTTATAATCAATTTTGATAGATTTGGTTAGTTTGGGTTAGTAGTTCAATCAACTCTCGGTTAGCTACACTTATTCTCAACTTATTTTAGTCATTTCAAGCTTTTCAGAATACATTCAAATCAATTTTAATGGATTTTGTTAGTTTGAGTTAGTCGTCAACAACTTTGGGTTAGTTTCATTTAGTCTCAACTTATTTTAATTATTTGAATCTGTTCCGATACGTTATAATTAATTTGAATAGGTTTGGGTTAGTCCTCCAATCAACTTTCGGTTAGTTTCAGTTAGTATCAACTTATTTTAGTAATTTGAACCCGTTACGATACGTTATAATCAATTTTAATAGATTTTGTTAGCTTTGGTTAATCGTCGAATCAAGTTTTGGTTAGTTTCACTTAGTCTCAGCTTATTGTAGTCATTTGAACCGGTGCCGGTGCCGATACGGTACAACCAATTTTGATAGATTTGGTTAGTTTTGGTTAGTCGTCCAATCAACGATACAAAAAAGCCGTAACGCGAGACGAAAACATAAACCATGTCATAACGATCACTTTCATGAAACCAAAGAAGTGTAGTAAAAATGAGATTCCGAACTATTATATTATTATATATATTTTTAAATATATTTTAGGTAATCCACTATTATTGCTATCTTTGAAACGGTCAAAGCTACAAAGTTGATTAAATTAGAAAGTTGCCATTATTGATGCCTTTTCAAGATCGATTTGCAGTGTTGTTAAATTCTTGTTAGATTCTGAGATAGCAACAGTGGTATCACCTAAAAATGACACCCCGTATAGCAAATTTTTTTTCAATTTCCTTCTATGAAAATATTTTTACAACTTTGCTCAGTTTCACTTGATTTTTCACCGGCCGGCATTCAGTAGGTCTTTCGGTACGAGTCCATACAATCTCCTGAATACATCTCTGACTAGAGAAAGCCACGCGAATCAATCGGGCACTTACGCAGCGCATCGGTCATCTCCAGTTGTCACTTGATATAAAAGAATGTGGCAGAATTACATCAAAGGATTTACCGCTGAGTGAACTTACTAGTTTACATATACTTTGCTTGAAGAATTTAAATCGTAATATTCCCATTCTGCTTGGTGTAATGGGTCACAAGTGGTTAAAATTAATTTACTGAGCCTTCTGCTGTTACAATGGCGCCGCCTGAAAATTCTTTTGCAGAGGACTAGCGTGATTTAAAGAAACATTTACTAGTTTGGAAACACGTTTATTTAGAAATCAAAATGCAATTATTATAAATACATTTTTTTTAATATTTATTTTTAATTTTCGCTGAACTTTGGCAAGGACGTCCATTGTCCCCACGGGCCCTGCCGAAATCTAGGGATGAATATTAATGAATGCTAATTCATTATAAGCCATATAGAACAGTTTTAGCTATTAGCATTAGAAAAGTTTGTGTAAACTTCAAGATTTTAATCGTAATAAGCAGAATGCTTTCTGGTGATGTAATGGGCCACAAATAGTTAAAAATTTATTCACTGAGCCTTCTGCTCTTACAATGGCGCCGCCAGAAAATTATTCTGAAGAGGACTAGCGTTATTTAAACAAACATTTACTGGTTTTAAAAACACGTTTATTTAAAGTGCAATTAAGTATTACAAATACAATTTTTTTATTATATATATTTAACTTTCTCTTAACTTTGGCAAGCTCGTCCATTATCGCCACGGGTTCTGTCGAAATCTGTGGATGAATATTAATGAATGCTAATCCATTGTATGTCATAGAACATTTTTAGCTACTTTTATGGCTTTTCGACTTGCGTATAACTCGAAGTTATTAATTAAAGAACACCCTTGTCAGAACCTTCAGTAATTTACCAAAATTATTGTTAACATCGGAAAATACCTAGAAACCTAAAGAAGATTTATCTTGCATGGACTCGGGCAGGAAAGCATTGCACATCCCCAAAGAAGATGAATTGGCAAGTAGGACGAAAGTGGCTTCAGGTAGCAGCCTATAGGATGGGCTGGAGAAGATGACAGGATGCTTATTCCGTAAATGTTCTCGGATCATGACTTCAAAGGCAAGAGGCAATTTCCTCCTGCCTCCACCTGAATACGCCGCGCAGTGCTATTTAATAGGTTATTTAGCCTTCGTTCTGTTTTATTAGCGAAAAGGTCAATAACTCGTTTATTAAAGTCTTCAAATGTGGTTTCGGTCGATATTAGGGACAGTCATTTCTTCACTTTTTCTA
>MU182024.1:488737-522372 GCA_016904865.1 Pissodes strobi | reverse complement strand
TGTGGTTTCGGTCGATATTAGGGACAGTCATTTCTTCACTTTTTCTATAAATTTTTTAACACTTTTTTACCTTTTATAGGTGTGAATTAACCCAACTAAAGCAGCAATATTTATTCAAGCACATTTTTAAGCTAAGAAATTAAGAAAATTTCATGTATTTCCGACATTCAGAGAGCCATATTGTTGGCTCGTTTTGACTCTCACGACGTTAACGTTTTGACACATACCAGGTTAGGTTAACAGCGGCTGCAGGTGAATTTTGCGACGTTGCCAATTGCTTTATATGCTTTCCTTCCGAAATGAGGTTGACGAGTGGGGTTGCCACCACCTTTTAGCAGAGTAGAAAAAAGACTAAAAAAATGTTTGACGTGGTAGGGACTTTTTAAGATGTAAATTGTTTAAAATGAAGCTTGAACTATTATTAATTGAAGTTCTTGAAATAAGGTTTCAGATTCAAACCGAATCTGTTTGCACGTCTATAATATGATTAAAGTCGACGCATCTAAAATATGAATGAATACCAAGTATTTTTCTAAACATAATGTGATGTTTGGTAATTATTGCTTATACGGTTTTCTGCTATTTTTGGATTATATGGAAAAAAAATTATGTAGGCACGTTCTAGAGTCCTTAGGGATTGCAAATATACTGGCGGAGAAGTGAAATTGCGTTTTTTTGTAAGAAAAAATAAAGAAATAATACCATACATACCTACCACATTTGTATTCACATTCACATTAGATTGGGTTAACTTTAGTTACTTTCGGTTTGTTTCGTCTCGTTTAAGCGACTACGCACTTTCGTGAAGAAAGGCTTGCGCAAAGCGCAAGCCTTTCTTCATGCAAGCCTAGGCAAACCAATTTCGGTTAGTTTTGGTTAGTTTGGGTTAGCTTTGGTTAGTTTGGGTTAGTTTCGTCTCGTTTAAGCCACTACGCACCTGCGCGAGCCTTTCTTCACGCAAGCCTAAGCGAAACAATTTCGGTTAGCTTGAGTTAGTTTGGGTTTGCTTTGATTAGTTTGGATTAGTTTTGGTTAGTTTGGATTAGCTTTGGTTAGTTTAGGTTAGCTTTGGTTAGTTTGGGTTAGTTTCGTTTCGTTTAAGCCACTACGCACTTCGCGCAAGCCTTTCTTCACGCAAACCTAGGCGAAACAATTTCGGTTAGCTTGGGTTAGTTTGAGTTTGCTTTGGTCAGTTTGGGTTAGCTTTGGTTAGTTTAGGTTAGCTTTGGTTAGTTTCGGTTAGTTTCGTCTCGTTTAAGCCGCTACGCACTTGTGTTTAGAAAGGATTGCGCCATCTACACCCCACTCCATTGCAGATGTGATGTAAATTTCTCAGATCAAAATCATTAACTAGTAATTTTGTCACAATCCGGCAAAGTTGCATTAATTTTTCTTAAATTTGACAGAAACCATCGAGTTTCGATGTTTAGAGTTGCTAAAAATGCTGATTTTTATAGGAATTAAATATATTTTTTTTTCCTAAGTAATGCATTTTCCGCAATTTTTCTTTTTTTAATCTACTATTTGAAATGGGTTCTTTCTAAAAAAACACAAATTACATGAAAAATCAACTGTCCGTAAAGTCGACCGGACCCTTCAATGTTACTGAGAAACAATTTTTCAGCTGATGCATTACTAATGAACCTAGTCATTCTTCTTTCAGTGAGCTGCGTAAAAATTTCTTTCAGTTTCAGATGTTGACATATTTGTTGTCACTAAAATTGCCAGCAGGTTGTTAGTTTCTTGAAAAGTATACCTTGTGTTCTCCTGTGAAGCTATTCTGAGAAATGGATAAACATTAACTCTTAGAGAGCCATTTGCTTTTGGTATTCGATAAAATGTTCCTTCATAAATAATGCGGTAGCTATCAGATGTCATGCAAAAGTAAATCGAGCTCTAATCTGTTGTATAATGGAATTGCAATGTTTCATTTATTTGCGATTGGTTCGCCTTTTCTGAGGAACAAATTCATCTTTGTTTTCTAAAAGGTAAGGTAAAAGCACTGCATAAACGCAAAATGGGGTAGACATATTACCTTATCTCTCCCTCTGTCCACGCTATTCAACTGTGCTGTGAAACTATATTGGGATAGTAAATAGGCCATGATGATTTATTAATATTTATGTATTTTGACAGATTCTCAGCTCAATAGAGTAGTGAAACAGTCAAGGTTAAAGGAAGTCTAATATATATACTACAAATAACTTAGGTGCCTCCTCAAAAATGTTATACAAATTTAAATTAAATTTCCAAACTTTGCCAAATACCTACTTTACTCGTCAGTAACATTTGCAAAAAAAATTAACGCGATTATAAATAAGTGGTGCTTAGAATGAAGCGCTCAAACTAAGCCATATTAAGATGGCGCCGAATATCTAAGTTTAAATTAACTCGTTGAAGTTGCCTCATATGAAACTCATTTCACCGTGTTAACTTGTTAAAGAGATATTTAGTGGTTTGTGAATTCAAAGCAATACAGACAAAGAGGCTTGAGCCTCGAATAAATGGGGCGACGTATGAGAAATGAGGAACATTTGTCATGAAGCGAATAGAGTGATTTTGCATATTCTGTACTGTGCAGCTAATACCGTTTGTCGAGATGGTGCACAAACGACCTTAGCATGCTGGAAATACGCAGCCGTTTCTCTATATATATGTCTAAAGGATATTTAAAGCTATGGTATGCTTCGAGCAAGTAATGATAATATCTGTTGTTTTTTCCCACAATAACATCGTAAAGAAATTCTTATAGAGCGAGAGAAACTGAAAAGTGTTTACTCGCCATCAGCATATGAGGCAAGTTGCAAGTCTATAAAAGCCACCAAGTATAGAAGAGGCACATCGTTCTTAAAAAACGTCAGCATTTATCATTTAGGAATCCAACTACGAATGTTATACATCTCTCGTGACAGAGTATTTAAAGAAAATTTAAGAGGCAATCGTAGCATAGAAGAAGTTCTGTATGGAGGTGACTGAAATCTCCACATGCTTCAGAATCCTCAAAATGTTAGCCAAAAATGTCCTGCGAATCAAGTAGTTTTCTTGAAGAGGACGACAGCACCTACACATCAACATTCGAGGAAAGCTGGTTGATGCTCACTCAAGCAATTCTAAACGACCCGGTAGTAGAAAACAGCACAAAAAGGAAACCAAAAAGAAAATTAGCTACCGAAATATTGAGGACAAATAGAATTAGATGGGCTCTCAGAAATTCGAATGATACAAATCCCCTTGAGTAGCTGGATATCTCATCTTACTCCAAAATTCTCCAAATATTCAAGGCATCTTTAGCACTACTACACTTACACGTAGTATGGTAGAAGGGGAAAGTCATTTACCTCCATAAAACAGAAAAAATACGCCTACATCATATCGCCCAATAAATTTAATGTCGTTTCTGCTTGAAACGCTACACGATAGCAGATGGAGCTGGAATTCGTACAACTAGGTTTAAACATTATTTATCGACAGGTGGTATAAAATTTCCCAAAATAGTAGCCTGGGTCGGTGGTTTGGTGGGCAAATACACAACAGGCTGGAGTTGTGTGTCAGCTTAGTGCTTTCCAAAGGTAAGCTTGTCTGAGTGCCACTGATACCCTTAGGACCACTCCGCACAGCAGCACTAGAGGTTCTTCTTCACGATTAGGATGAAGCTAGATCAGTCGCGTGCAGACTGTTCAAAGGGCCAGTATCCATAAGCAGAATGCACGGGAAAGTCTACAATAAGCGATATCAAGAGTTGGAAAGCGATCCCTTTATAGAAATGCCAACAGATGGCATACTTCTCAAATATACAGATGCAAACGAAATGTCAAGAATGGTGGAACAGCTGGCCAGGAATAAGACAGCCCATAGAATTTACTAAAAAAAACCATTCCCAAAGTTCAAAGACGACTATCTACTAAGTTAGGAAAGAAGTACAACTAGAATAATAGTGGAACTTCTAACAGAGCACTGTAGGTAGGTTCAACGAACATGAGTACTATTGGACTTGCAGAAGAACCGGAGGATGTGAAAACTAAGCTATGGCGTCTCATGGAGAAGTCGGAGTTAAATAGGGAATTCTAAATGGCTTTTTGAAGAGAGACACAATATATCTGAAATGGTCACAGTGTCGAGGCTGTTTCTAAACTAACATAATCTAATCAATTGGTGGTGTGAGGCGGTGTGTGGCAGGTCTACGAATAAAGCTTATACTAATCGTGAATAGAGCCACCAATAATGGTCCATGATACCTCAAGGTATCACATGCCAAACCAAAAAATTCTCAAGTATAGAGATATATTATAGCTTGCATAATAGTATAACTCTTGTAAATTCTTTACAAAATTCAAACTGGAATCAGTACAATGAAAAACAGTTAAGAACTGATATATTGAATTGATATGATAATAACAAAGGGAAATGGCATTGAAAAATCCCTCATAAGTGAAAATTATTATCCTATAATAATAAGTATATGGAAGAACTATTTCATAATGTATATGACTCACAGGAGAATAAATAGATTTTTAGGATAGACACATTAAGTAAGTATCTCAGCAGCAAGATCTTTACGACTTAACCTACGAAGTTTATATTTAATGGCAATTTCGGTCCCTTATTTAACACGGCACTTTAGGGATCTTTCCTATAAAAAAAGTTCTTGGACTTAATTTCATGTATATAATACTTTTTCTTTATTCTTATTCAAATTAAAGTATAATGAAGGAGCTTTTTCACAGCTCCTTTGAGAAAGATAAACGCTTTGTTAAAAAATCTTAGGATGAAAGATACAGACATTATCATCTTTTTTATTATTTTCCTGACTCGAGCTGTCTGACATTTATTTTGGATTTAAAAATATTTATTGTAACATTAATATGACCTCTATTTAACTGGAAGGTGACGTTATACGTATTATATTCCAAATTTAATATTATGCCGTTAAAACGAATAGAGCACAAGCATATGTATTTTAGTTATGTAAGTAAAATCATTAATGCAAATTTTAATTTGAAAAGAATAATTGGTTCAGTATTATAGATTAAATCAAATTAACGTATTACTCTGTGAGACACAAAATAGTAACATTCTTCTCGACCAAATAAGCGTTCAATTCATTAAACTCATGTATTAATGTGAAAAGGTCTTATTTGCACACTCGTCTTTATAGGGTTCAGATGAGTGAGGACTCTTAAGATTCTGAAAATGGTTTATCAGCGGTACTCCTAGCTGAAATGATCCCTTGACTGCATCTTTTCTGTTTTCATTTTTAACGAGTAGCTTCAAAAATTCAATGATATCTACCTTCTTAGTTTTTGAGTCGAGATTAGACATCCAAAGATTTGAGGTGTTTTGAGGCGATTATTTTTGTTTTATTTGATCTCTGTCTAACACGATCTTTGAGATTTTGCTTTGATCATCCCCGATCGATGATGGCTTATTTCATCAACACAAGTGCTCTCTTTGTTACAGTGGTAGCAAAGATATTGTGTGTACACATATGAAAAGTACAGTATTCAGCACTTGTTGCACAATATATTACTATCGCAAACTCGTGATGTAATGTGTCATTTCCTGATCTGAAATTGATGATTCAATCTAGTGTATTCTGGACAGTATAAAATGAATAAATCTAGAGCCTATCGATTTTAGATTAACTTTAATACAGTTTTTGTTACGTTTCATAATATGAGTTTAAAAATGGTTTCTTGTTTGTTTCTAATAACATTAATATGGTTTTGAATTTCTATCAGCTTCTTGCAGTTGGAAGCACGACTTATATTCTTGTCAATCATCGACTTGACAGACTTCATAAATCAAAGGCCAACAGGAAAGTATGTCATCATGACCATGTGAAGAGAGTCGATTCAAATTATTGCCGACTGCTTCATGAATTAACTACATATTAACATTTTCGTGAAGTTTAATGAAGCATCACTCACCAAATTCAGCAGATCATTCTCCCAAAATTTAAAATGTTACTCTCCATTTTGTCATTCTGAAACTTCAAATATATTGATGGGTAAATGATTTTGAAAATGTCGCTTATTTGGTAAACGTGGAACGAGAATGATGGGCTGATTCCTGCCGTAAATTCTAGTCGTGCAAATATTTTATCCAGTAAGATGAGGCTGCTGAGTTTTCTGCAACAAGAATAAATGCACTCTTCTCGATTTATTACTGTAATTACTGTGTTGTTTTAGTGAAAGAAATCTCCTCATGCGTTATGTATTTATGGCATCTTGTTTTATACAAGCTAGCTACAGCATCAATAATATATATTTCTGGGTTGAAGTGCAAAATTTTTTAACCAAGTATATCCTTTTCCTCAAAAAAAGTATGACATTATTATACTATATAGATACAAATTTAATAATTTGTATATGGTTTCTTTGTCAGACAAATACAGTAATCGGTGTCATAGTGAACACCAATTGCAAGGAACTCATTAAGATATGGAACATGGAACAGTTGTAGAAAACGACTGAAAATCCAAACAGTCATCGTCATGGCATTCTCAAATTATTCATGATTCCGTCTCAGATGAGGTTGATGCGATGATGCATGGTGAATATGTATTCTGGAAGTAAAATTCCAAATTTGTACTTGTCATTGGTTATAAATCAGTGTTCTACAGCTGAGCATTATATTGGTCTGAATTTAATGTCACTCATAATGCATATTAATAGTCACATTAGCTTATATAAATGATCAAATAACTAATTAAAGTTTTATTACGCTATTCAGCCACAAATTACTGGTGTTACCGAATATGTATTTGGCAATGTTAAATGGTTTGTTTGGCAGTTAAATCACTAAAACAAAGCAACATTCTACAATATATCATTTGTAAGCATTTTCAAGGAGATCAACGAACCATTAGATTCGTCTGAAAACTATTAAATATTCGCTAAACCTGTCGATAAGCCTTATTCGATAGTAATTGTGTGTCTATATAGTAACTAGTATAAATCGCCTACTTTGTATTAATTTTTACTATTTATAAGACAATAAGGGAATGCAAGGAGATTATGTCTTGTACAAACCTCTGCATCCATTTCAACCGCATTAAGGCTAAATATTCGAAAGATCTCACATTTTTTTTTAACTTAGTAGGATCTGAACAAAAATATGAAAATTATCGCATCAGTTGTGAATAAACGTAGTTAAAATATATGGAAAAATAATATAATGTCTCAAATACAGGAAAACGTTAGCTGCAAAGAGTACCGGCGCGGGCGGCGGGTTAATACGTTGTTAACAGAGCACTCGTGATGGAAAGCATTAAATAGAAAACAGTCAATGGCATTAGTCTGGGGGCAACTTGTCCATTTATAAATGATCTGCTACTAACCAAGGCTATTCGATGCCATGAAATGGCCAAGACTTTGAAACTAGCGTTCCGCATTCTTTAAGAGGACTAGAGGGTGATCTTAACCGGATTATAGTATGGGCGAGAATTGTCGAAATTATAAAAAATATACTATGAAGAGCAATATTTTAGATATTTACTTTAAATTCGAATTCCCTGAAAGACAAAACACAGCAGTTCAGTAACCGAATACACTCTTTTAAAAAAACTTTCTTATAAAATATACATTGAATAGCCATTGATATTATGGCGGCAGTTAAATTTCAGATAAAGAAATCACTTACTTCCACTGACTGGGCATAAGATGGGTTTGGTTCCTATCTATTTCAGAAGCATTTTGTTTTAATTTATCAAACTCAATTTTTTTAGAGAAACGTTTTTGTAAAGAGCTCTTTTATGTTTGAGTCTGATTATAAACTGATAAAGTAAGCATGTTGTCAGTGTTATGGTTGATAACTTTAATATTTGATTTATAATGAGATGATCTAATCATATCCGCTTGACTTGTAACCTCCAACCTTTTGGGAACATATCCATATGCGCTTCTTATAGAGATGTACTTAATAATAATTTTATTTGTGTTATTTAGGGTATTTACATCAATATCTGCCACAAAGACTGCTATATCACAATCTTAACAGAGCACTAAGTTAGATCTCAAGTTCGTCTAAGAATATTAGCAAGTTAGATATTGGTGATCTCTACAGTGCATAAAATTTGAAATCAATGTTATTTATATGTAACTTGGAATGTCAGTGTTACCATTAGAGAATAGGCTCATCTAAAAAAAAACAATCAAATTTCTATTACCTATCCAAAATACTTCATAAAAATAAGCCACATTCAAAATTTTAAATCAATCCGTTAAGCGGTTCTTGAAATATAAGAGTTTAAATATGCAGAATGGGAAGCGCGTCTCGATCGGGGATGTGACGTAATAAAATAGAATCACGTCCTGTTGCTAGGCCGCGATCCGCGCCATCGCACCGCGAGAATGCTGACATTTTTGTCACTGTCATAGATAAATATATATCCCGACCATTACCTCCTACAACTAGGCCAACTAGCTAATACTAAAATTAGCAGTGACGTCATCCTAAGAGGTCAATACTTTTTCGCTATAAGAAAAGCATTCAGAAGAGCCCAGTAAAAATATTGATTATTTTATCGCACCTACTTGCGTATTTAACGTTGATTGCCACGCTGGGCGACTGGAATGTCAATTTCCATCTCGCCGTCTTCGATGTATTCTGTATCCAGTGATGTCAGATTGGGCGCTTTATCACAAATTGGGCTACTTCTCACTGTAGTTTGCTACAAATTATTTTTCAAAGAAACGTAAAATATTTGTCTTGGATTACAATTAACAATATATGAGATACTTAATGTAAAAGTTTGCTTTGGAATATTATAGTATAGTTATATTAAATATAAATAAATATTTAAAATCCGAAAAGTAAATATATAAAAACCGGAAAGTGAAGCATAACGGAATAAAAATTTTTAAGAAAATAAACGTTGCTAACCAAAACCTAATTATTTTCTATAAATATTTAGTTCATATTTAGTTCCATTTAAAAACATAATTTCAAATGTCATTTAACAAATGCTGTCATTAAAGGCCAACTAAATATACGTTAAATAGTTTACATTCCAAATAATGTATGAAACTAACTCTATCGACCCAGACGAGCCATATCCTGATGATCAGGACGAGGCAATTCTGCAAATTCGTAACAATATAAGGCCATGGGTACAACAATTTTGTACCATTTATTTTTTACCATTGCGCAACCACCAACGCAAATGATTTAATATTTGGGCTGTCGTTAGCAGTTCGAGGATGACGAGACGATTCTTAAAAATCTGGCAACACTGCCTGTCGATTGGTAGCGTTCTTTCGACGGTCGACCGGATTCTTAATATTGTTCTTCGATTTTCGATTCATTTTCGGTTAATTCCTTTATAATATTAGTACTTTAGTGTGTTTAAATTTATGTGAACAATGCCACCCAGATGCTGCGCACCAGGCTGCGGTGGAAATTACCCGAAAGGACCTAAAGTTCGTGTTTTAAGCTTTCCAAAATGTTTGGACTTAAGTAAAGACCTGTTGCTTTCGTGTAATAAGAGTGGGATTTATTTTGCGCTCGCCGGCCGGTTCATTGTGTACAGCAAGTTTATAAATTTTGTTCCTGTTAGCTAATTTTGGGGTAAGTGATATTTAGTGTAATTATGCCTCATAAAGGCTGCAATGTTTGCTATATGCCCTCATTCCTATAAATATTTGAGTAATCATGCTCCTATTATTTTACCTCATCCTAACACTGTAAAATCTATTTGTAAAAGATTCTTAACAGATCCTCATATTGATGTAAGACATTATTTTACTTTTTGACACTGTTCATCTACTAAAATGAATTTTTAACTGGCCAACTAAACCTGAGCAAGCATTTTTCTATCTCGATTTAGAGACAGGCTAAAAAAATGTGCTTCGTTTTCAGTGGTCAAAAAACTCCATGAACTAGAACGAGACAAAATATTAAAACATGGGTATTCCCTTAGATTAAAGGCTGTTGTTCCATCATCTATAGAAAAGCAAAATGCTAAATTAGCTCTCAAAATATTTAATCCTTTTATTATAGAGGCTCTGAAAAGTTTTGTTAATAATTTGTCACATTCACAAGACACAGCAGAGCATCTGAAATGCCAGTAATCACTTAGTTGGTGGATATTGCTGTCATATTGTTTTAAAAAAAATAAGTTGTGAATTTTGCAAGGAAAATTTAACTTTAAATGAACCTTGTGTTGTAGAAGATTCTTACAATTTAATTAATTCCTTAAGTCGTGGGGCTCTTTTATACCCTCGTGAACAAGTAGTGGACGTAGTTTCAACAGCCTATATTATATTTAAAGAACTGATTAATGAGTTCGAAGACACATTTTTAGATATTAACAATAAAAAGTCTTTTCTTTGTGAGCTGTTGTTAAAGTATCTAAATTAAAACAGAGAGCGAGCACGCTGCTGCAGGCAGAGTACAAACTTATTTTTTACCGTGCTGCGGCTTTTGCGTTTGATGCAAAAACATCAAACGATTTTTGCTGAGTGGATCTACTCGATATTATTTGTACTCTGGTTGTGCCGCATCTACGCAGGAGTACCCTTCTCTGCATGATGAATACTATTTATTATGATGGTATCCCTTTTCGTAATAAGTTCACTCACGAACCCAATCAATTCATCAAATAAAGAAACCGACATTCTATATAACTGAAATAATTTATCAGGATATCTTCTATATGCAGATTGAACATGACGCGAAACTTCCCCGATGAGAGCCAATTTAACAACGTGGGGTGAGTCCACCAACGTATTTTGTGGCAAGGTTTCTTTTTACAAATTTCTTCCAGTAAGAGAAGTCCCGCTATACAGGCGATTTGCACAGTGTCCATTTTGAAATGATTTGCAACGCTGTGGCACTCACTGTGATGCTAGCTGCAAAACAGCCGCGTTTCAACTGCCCATTCCACATGTAGAATGAGTCCGGCGTTTCGGTTGCTGTGTAACAGTCGCGTTTTGAAAGTCTGGTGTAGTGTTAAGAAATTTGGTGCGGTTGCTAACGGCAAAATAGTCGCGTTTTAACTGCCCGTGTAGAAGGGTCCTTAGGCTTCTCAGAAAAATCTGATTTTTGGTATATCAACTTAATACCTATGTCAAGGTCTTTTGATTAAAATTATTTTTGAAAAATTGAAAATGAGCCCATTGTGTTGTTTTTAAGGAGCTGTTTGTCTAGATCATCAAACTATCATATGGATTGAATTCCGCCGAGTTATTATAACAATTATAGCAGAGAATATGGAAGGAATCAGTACAGACAAATCCATGACATTCACTCAAAATTATTATATCACAATAGCAAAGTTCATACGTCTGCAGAAACACTAACTTGTAAAATTAGTCATTATACCCTTAATATTAGTATATATCACATTCAAATATTTAAATTCCTGGACTATTTTGTTGGATAGCTCATGTCGCCTGGCAAAATTTTCCGAGATTTCGCAAATCAGGTATTGAATGACCGATATCACGCATTCAAAACAATAATTTCTACGTTCCTTACTCAAAAATAGAAAATGTATAACTTTCGACGCACGAAAATTTGCTGCTTTTATCATATTTACTTGTGTGCGAAATTTAATACTGTCAAAAAAACACCCCACAAAGCCTAACTTTTTGGGTAGTCTGATGATATTTTGATATTGCAACGGTCTAATAATGAAGAGAATTGAAAGCAAACTTTCAACTTTGCCGCATCTTGTTTTACAGTTTTCTTACAATCTTCAAGTTAAGCGAATCAACCACAATTAATTTATATAACTGCATCTTGCATGTTAGGAACCCAGTTACCAAACTAATTAAGGAACTGATGAAATGAGTATAAAGTTAAGCCTCGATTTTCCCTAATTCCCTCGATAACATCGAAGTCGTAACTTTAAGTAATATATTAGTACTACATCAAAAGCAAACTTCTACTATTGACTTTAGCATATCTCGGCATTGCTGATAATGATGATGATGGTGAGTCAATAGAGCAACTTTTATTTAGATATAATTAAGGACTTAGTACGCATTGGATTGCTATTTTCGCATAATGCCACTTTTTGGACCCAACTGATGATCCTCCAAATTTCATCGTTCAACTTTAAAAGTTCCTGAGTTAGGAGAAAGTATATTCTTATTTTAGGACGAAAAATCGACAACAATGTTTTTCTGGTGCTTAACTTCTGTATTAATACTCCAGTAAAATTTGATCGTTCGTTAATAAGTTGTTTAGGCAATTTATGTCCACAACGTGTGAAAAATAATAATGTTAAACTTGATTTTATTACACTATCCACTTTAAACAAAATTAAACCAGTTTATTATAAGCACAATAGTTTTAACAACAGTATATTGCCGATAGAGGGGACATTATACTGAATTAGCCTGGATAGATAGTACCGTGATTATATAATATGTGGCTAAACAATGAATTATATCGCAATCACTTATTTAAATCATTTTGTCCTATTAACAAATTTAATAAGGTGTTTTACGATTCTAATTATGTTTGGTTAAGGAAGTAATTGGCTTTTTTGCGGAACGGTGCAAATATTTATCTGGCATATCTACTTTAGAAAGTATGCATCAAAACATACATAAACAAATATAAATTCAGAAATAAATCTAATATATATAGTGTGAATTAAATTATGTTATTAAAATAGATAAATTTGGTATGATATATGATCGATATATATTTATCAAAAATATGGATCAAAATAGTTATACAAATATTAGTTAGGTTACCCAATTTGAATTTGGATTCTAATAAATTACATATGTAAATTATTAATTATACATGGAAACTAATACATAATTGTACTCGTATATTATAGTTATGCTCTATAAAAATAGGTATTCTGCTTGTTCCTATTTTAATTCATTTCCTTGAGAGCGGTTCAAGGTTTGTTTGATTTTTAAGTTTATTTACCCTTACGAGACTTAAAGAATATAATAATAATTATAATAATAATTACTGTATGCAGGTTATACTTAAGTTATTCCTCCTATTCTCTCTCCACTTGGCAGTATTTTGCTTCAGGCAGGTATATGTTTTATTTAACATGCATGCTCATTTACCAAAAATACTATTACAACACAGTTGAAACTGTTTTAATCATCTACTGATGATGTTAACATGGTTAGCGAAACGCGCGTCGAGTGCAAAAATTCTTGTGAATAAAACTGTGTGATAGTGCATTTTGTCGAAAGTACCAAACCCCAACTTTGTTTGACTAAATACTATTGTTAGAGCTTTATTTTATTTTTAAGTTGAAAAGTTTATATTTAGAACCCATTCAAACTGTAAATAAACATCTCCTATACACTTTTGTACAAATGATATTATCTAGTCGCTACTGCTACTACGTTTTCGGTAGCTTAAAATAAACTGCTGATCAATTCAGGTGGACCAAACGAGTTTGTAGATTAATTTTTGGAGTCAAATATTTTCGGAACATGTAATATATAGAGGCGCGGGTTGCAGAAATAAAATGAGCATTTAATTCTAAACACGCTTGTTAAGTCCGAAACATCTTACTGTCATTGAAGCGTTCAGCACACATTTTGCAGAGTATAGTGAGTAAGACTGAGCTGCCTACGCAAAAGCATGTAACGCTCAAAGCTGTCTACGTTCGGCTATTTAACGCTCATTCGAGTAATTCTTAGATATTTAGATTTTTCTCGAAAACGGTTGCAAGGGGAAAATTGAGATTTGGCACGTCGAATGTGAGATTTTGCAAAACTTTGCTTTGATACACGATAACTGTGGAAAAAATTAAGTAATGTTGATGTAATTGTCTGTGTATGTACATTCTTTCTAGCGGTCTTGCGAGTCCTATTGAAATTGGCGAAAATCGGAGAATGGCGAGTATTTTTTTGGGCGTGTATATTTTTGAAACGGGGGTTATTTGGGTATTTCTAGCGTCGAAAAAGTCGCCAGGTTCGAAAAAAAAACGACACGTCATCGTCAGTTCCATAGGGAAATCCTCACTTAACGCTTCTTTGGTTCGCAAATATCGGCAACTTGGAGTTTGGAGGGAAAAAGATGTAAGCATCGATTTATAGGTCAAAAATGAATGTTTTAATATTTTTTGTCAGAACAATATTTTTTTATATGAAAACGCTGATCACTCAACTAGAAACTTCGCCAAAAACTGTACAGGGTGAGTTAGTTGAATTTAATATTTTCGCCATTTCGAGTTTTGACACTAACAAGAGATATAAGCTGTTTACAGTGTTATTTGGAATACCCAGTTGTCAGTCTCTGTTATATATTAATTCGAATAATCATATACATAACCTTCACATACATAAAAATCAATAAATTTTATTTCGTTTTTCATATTAATCTTGCCTTTTTGTAGTTTTCACTTCTGTCGTGTAGTCGTAAGCTCGCACAAACAAAACATTAATTAATTGTTCTAATGACATATTTTTAGTCTTTCTTTTATAAAGACATTTCTGAAATTTTTTATCCTTCTTTGTTACAGAAATTTAATTTTTTTTTTAACTCTGTAAATGCTTTTTTGGGTGCTACTATATTTTGTAAGAACAGATTTTGGTAGGTGAAAATAATAATCTAGATCTACGTATTTTGCAATTAGTACATTTTCGTTTATTCTATCGTTGTCATCCATCCACGACTTCTGAAACTTTTTAATTTACATTTTGCTGTTATTGATTTCCTGAAATAAGATTAAAGTCAATATGCAAATAGTTTTGTTCTTGTAATTAATAGTGCTTATTAAACGTTTTATTAAAAAAGAAATATAAACAGTTACATACACTTTTGTGTACATTCTGTATTTTTAAGCGTGAAAAATTCATGCCTTAAAACAAAAATGTGTTTTTTATGATTGTTCTCAATTTTTATCATGAGATGTTTGAGAAAAATCAAACACTCCTAAAAAGGAGCATATTTTGGCTTTGGCTCTTTATGGCACGACTGGTTTAAATAATCATGTTAAATCTGATTTCATCAGAATTAGCCTTTGATTTACAAAAAATGCCAAGTTTAACTGTGCACCACATACATAGAATTTCTTGTCATTAGTACATTAGTGGGTGTGACAAAACCCAATTTCTGAGAAAATCAAACAATTTTTACCAGTTTCCTCTTTTTTTTTCATTACATTATTTCACCTGATCACAAAAAGGCCATTTAAATATGAAAATAATGATCAGAATATCTTTATTCAAATGAAACTAAAAACAGGCAATTTTTGCATAAACGAAAAAACAAATCTTGACTGAAAAATTCTTTCTTGGAGGTATGTTCTATATTCTTGCAGATGATTCATGTTCGTCAGGCAATTGTTGCCTAATTCATTACCTGAGTTGTAGACTCTTTGATTAAGGCTGCTTCTTCTCTGGCATCAAGTAGTAAATTACACAAGTACTAAATTAGTGACACAAACGATGCTGAGAAATCTAAAATAACTGGAAAATACTCGACGTTTCTTTCGAGGAAAAAATCTGCCACCGTTGTGAAGAAGGAAAAATGCTATTAAATTATTCTTGTCATCTTGTCAAGGTCAATTTAAAACTTGACAAAGTGGACGAGGTTTTTACGGTTTCAATTGCATTTGCTAACCATTTTGACAACGAGAGTAAATTTGTCTACAGCCGAAACGGCCTTACTGAAAAAATCTACAACTGAAGTGGAGTAAAGGGCAACAATTTGTCTGTTTAATTTTTTGGCGAATACTTCTTGGTATTCTTGGATTATTCCTTCTTATAGAGATGTAATCTTGGATCAGTGTATTAAATATTTTGATTATTGATTTACACTGGACATTTTTTTGAATATACCAGAGAGGAGTTCTGTTGTAAACTAGATGTGACCTATTCCTAGTATCATGGGAATGTGATTTTGTATGGCCAGAAAATAACTCCTCATAAGACTTCACAAAAACTGCAGCCTCCAAAATGTAAGTAGAAGCAAAGACAATTAGTATTGTCTTTGGTAGAAGCGACTGTAAGGATGCCAAGGTCTCTAAAAAGCTGCCTACAAGACTCCCGTTGTCTCAAGCCAAGCATGTTTCTCACACACCGCCTCTGCAGAATCAGAACCCTACCAACCTCAGAGCCGTTTCCCCAAAGCACGATCCCATAATTCTTGAATGTATGTGTGCATGATATGCAATCAGAGAGGCCTCGAAACACACGCTTCGTGCAAGCACTCTCAGAGCGTAGGCATATTTAGCCAGAGTTGAAGACAGCCCATCGATATGTGGCCTCCAGTCTAAGCGAGAGTTCAAGCAAACCCCCAGAAACGATGCTGATCTCACTGCCGAAATAGTTTGTCCTTGATTTGTAAAAGTTGGTGGTTCAAAGAGTGTCAAAAATTGTGGTATTTGGGTTCATATGTTTGTCTAAGGAAAAGATGACTGAAGTGTCATCAGCAAATTGAACTATAGAGTGATTGATTACGTGTAAAATTTCATTTGTGTATATTATATAGAAAAGTGGTCCCAGCAAATATCCTTGGGGTACCCCTCTTTTTATCGTTTCCAGGTTTGAGCGCATCTTCCTGCCAGTGGAGTCACAATCCTCTGTACACTGTTGTCTATCTGCAAGATATGACTGTATCAGATTCAATGACACGCCCCTATTGCCAAAACACTCAAGCTTGGACAAGAGCATCCCATGATCCATACTGTCGAACGCCTTGGATAGGTCGAGACATATTACCATGATTTCATTGTTTCTATTTATAGAATCAAGTATTTTGAAAAGTGCCTGGTATATAGCACGAATTGTTGATTTATTTTTCCGAAACCCATTCTGCACATCAGGCATTATTGTTTTCTATGAAGTTGACTAGCCTTTCATATATTAGTTTTTCGTATATTTTACTAAAATTGTTAAGTGCTACTGGTCTGTAGTTTTTAATGTAATTTTTTTCACCCTTTTTGTAAATAGGTTTAATTTGAGCTATTTTGAGCTTTGTGGGAAAGATACCTGAGCTCATTGAAAGGTTAATTAGATATGTCAGAACTGGTGAAAGTTCGTCTGCAGCATATTTGATTAAGGAAATAGGAACCTGATCTACAACTGTGAGATTTTTATTTTCGAGGTCTTTTAAAAATTGAATTATTTCTTATGGATTAGTTGGATTCATAAAAATAGTTTTGTTAGATTTTTTTACATATTTTAAAGCAATTTGTTTATTTATATTAAGAACAGGACATGGCTTTATATAATGATTATTTATTTAATTCAGCGTTTCTTCTTTGTTATTATTTTTTATAGATATATTTTCAAGGGCTGAATTGTTTCTTTTCTTGTTAGAGTTTGTAATGTTTGTATATGTATTGACCAAGTTCCAGAGAGTTTTAGAAGGGTTCTTTAATTCCATAATTTTCTTTAAATTAAAAAGTCTTTTAGATTCATTGACCATACGTTTCAAAATACTAGCATATGCTTTATAATGATTGTAGGGTATTTCTCCCTTGATCATTCTTTTGTATAGAATCCTTTTGTTGTTAGAAGATATTTTTATGCCCTGGGTAAATCAGGTTTTTGATTTTTTTCTTTTAACTATTTTTTTAGGAAAGATTTAGTCCATAAGGCACACCACAATACTTACAAAAATATTATAGGCCTCATCAGACTGTTTGGACTGATATACTGTCTGCCAGTCCTGTTGAGTTAACTCCGTTTTAAACTGAGCCGTTTGCTTTAGAAAAAAATCGCTTTGGAAGAGAATGAGACTTGTGCTTTGTGGACTCGGCGTAAAGATAAAGTTCAACACTTTGGGATTCATGATCAGACAATGCTGTCTGTATCACTTCAGCATCAGCGACCAGACTTGAGCCAACGAAAATGTTGTTTAGAAGAGACTGACTATGTTGACTGATTCTGGTAGGAGCAAAATTTTTTTGGTCAAGATCATATCTCAGTAAAAGATTCTTAAATAGTCTACTGTGCAGTCCCTCCTGAAGCAGATCTATATTATAATCTCCGCATAGGACAAGCTGAAAATTTATAAAAGTATTTTGAACAAAGATTAAAAAATCTGTTAACGTGTCAAAGGATTTATAGATGTTTCCCTGAGGGCGTCTATAGATACAAATGATAATTAGTTTAAAAAACATGCTTGCATTGGAAGAGCATTCAATCTGACCCTCCATGATTTTGGATACGACTTCTTTGATCTCTTCAAAGCTTTTTTCGTCGTTTTTGACCAGGATGCATGAGCCTCCATGACTGGATGTTGTTCTTGAGTATATCGAAACAGTAGTATAGTTCTCGATGTTCAGAGTTTTAGCTCATAACTGGTATACCAGTGTTCAGTACCGCATAGAATGCTTGGAGATCGCAGTTCCTCCATTATGCTAACTTCAACTTCGTTATCTTTGTTTTTGAGACATTGGAAGATTTGGTGGCATTCTCGTATTGATCTCTCTTTCGATGTTCCCATTGCATGGGAGGTCGTCGTAGGTGTAGAAAATGGTTAATTGTTACTCCGGGTCCCCAAATGTGGGTACACATAAGTTTTGATTTGATATCAATTGGAATTTCAATCTTAAAACAGCTTTTAAATTTGCTTTTTCGGGTAACCATCTTGCCACATTTGCAAAAAGTCTCTGCCATGGTGTCTATGTATTTCTTTGATCATTAATACATAACTAGTGTACCAGATATCAAAGGCCACATTTCGGTTGGAACCAGAAATATGTTGTATATAAGACTATCGACAGTATCTATTGGAGAGTTGCTAAGATTGTAGGGGCCTCCTGGCTGTTATCCTGGATATACTTCCAAGCTTACAACGTATTAGGGTTCCAGGCATCAACTAAGGCTTCCACTTCGATCCTATTCTTTGCAGGCTTGTTGGGAATGTAGTGTTTGAAAGCACATCTTCCACGAAAAACTCCAAAGCCTGCTTACAATTTTCAGTAAAATTTTCGAGAATTCCACGAGCAGGCGCGAATTTATCAATTGCTCCTCTATCTTTACTTACGATTCGCGATGATATCGAACTGAAGACAGACCATCAAGAACTGAAATCGATTTATAGACATCGTATTGCGAAATATATCGTTACTAGTCCTATTCGCTTGCCATAAGTCTCTCAAATTCTGATGGTTAGCGATGTTAAATAAAGAAGTCCGATAAATATTTTAATTTCACTTTCATTAGTTGCTTTTAATATGCAATGGATTTTTGTTGAATTTTGACATTGGTCCAGCGCACCATGTTTTCATCATTTGGCGATCGAAAAATAATAAATTATTTTTAGCGTTCTTTGCATATTGCGTGATACCCGGCAAACGAGTCATGATATTATCTGCTCTTGTTCGAACGCGTTGATTTGAAACAGGTTGTTCCATTTCGATCCATCTTTTCCAAAATACATTTCTCTGTTTCTGGAAAGCCCGTCAGTATTTTCATTTCCTGTTTCATTCTGAAGTTCTGTTTCTGCATGAGGTCAAAGTCTCCGACATAAACTTCAACCTCTGTTGTGATATCTTGCTCCGAGTCGGTGTTGTATTCGCTCTCAGATATATGATCAATATCCTCTTTGGCTCCCGATTCGATGGCGTCGACGTCACTTTTACCCCATAGAGCTTAGAAATTATTATATTCCTCTTCGTACGACATGATAATTGATATTCCTCATTCAAATAAGTCAAAAATAATATCTTACCTATAATGTCAAAATCACAAACTCGAGTACATAGATGGGGTTTGGCACATCCCGGATCGTTTCAACTTCACACTCATTTTCTATGGAGTATTGCGGCATCGCCTGATTTCGATAAATCGCTTATTTTGAGAGCGAGGTATGTCAAACTCCACATATATGTAATGTCAGATTAAATAAAATTATAACAAATTTTCTTTATTAATAAAAACTTCAGCATCCCTATATAGAAGTTTTCCTTTATTTCCATACTGTATTTAACAACAGACATTAAATAAAACCGATTCCGCAAAACGAAGATGGATTTTATCGATTATGGCTACGCCATTGGTCACCACAAAATGAAAGAAATGAAAAACACGAGACTAAAAAATTCATTTAAGACAGTTAGATGTTTGAAATCAAAAAACCTAACCAAACAGGCTTGTTCAGAATTAAATTCTTTATCTATATTCGATGGCAAAATTTTTAATCCAAAGTTAACCTAAGAATTCGGATGGTCCGTCTGAATTATCCAGCAGTTTATATCAGAGTGAATAAGTTACAACCTAATATAAATTTGGCAAGATATTAATATCTTAAATCTGATTTTTTTTATGTGCTCGCTAACGAAATATTGGCCAAAATTTTATATTTATAAATAAGTTTTTGATTTAGACAGCACAAAATAGACACGTTAGAGCGAGGTTGTTTGGCAATTTGTAACAAACTGTGTTTATTTACCATATGACTGCCCGCTTTATGTACTAAAATACATGGAAACTACGATGGATGAGTCGCAAATGCGAATATTTCCGAATATAACCAGCCAAAAGTAGACTTTATGGAACAGGTTTATGCGCATGATTGCCAACAGTATTTGTGTTCGGTAAAAATTAGCATTAAACAATCCATAAGTTAAATATCCTAACATAATTTTATAACGTACTCTTTGCATAAACAAAGGCGAACGATATATTTTAAAAATAAACTGTTGCTCACTTGAAATGCTTACGAAAGATTTTTACTCTTGATTTTAATATTCGTATCTCCAGAATCCTAATCCAGAACTAAAAAAACTTTTTAATGCGGTTTTCAAAATATCAGGACACATTTCATGACCTATCGACGGCTATCGGACGTTTCTATGATTGTGCACATTTTGAATATACAAGGTAGTAAACAGATACCTACACATTATATAAAATTTTATTTGTCTCGAAAATTTACAAACATTTATTTTCTTTTTTATTTGCTACATTCAAATGATTATTTGTCAAAATATGAAAAAGGAATTCGGGGATTTTTGATACTTTCACTTTTGTTCGAAATATGACCTTGTCAAGATAATAGACTTTTTTGTCCGTTATTCTGCAATAGCAATACTTTAAACATAAATAATTGACACTTTTAAGGCTTAAAAAATTCCAAAATGTCAATAAAGCAGGGTGATTTACTAAGATTAGTTTTGCTTTACTAACATTTTGTAATTTATTAGCCACCTTGTATTGTACATAACTTGTTATGTATTATGTTTATAATTTTTTTACTTAAAAGAGCCGTTATACCTATGAAGGCAATATTAATATTTTTTTTTAAAGTAATGTTTACTTAAGAGGGCCTGCTTAAAAAGTCACCGTTTAAAAAAAACTCACATTTCAACCAAACTGAAAGTACCAGAAAATCCTCGAATTCGTTTTTTAAAATTTTGAGCAAAAATCATGTAAACGTAACAAACAGAAAAGTAAACAATTGTTTGTATACTTTCGAGACAAATTAAATATCATAAAATCAATAGGTATTCGCTTACTACCCTGATGTACATACAAATTATGTACAATATTAAAACTCGATATGCGATTTGAAAACTGCATTAAAAAATATTTTTTGGTTTTGGAGATACGTACATTAAAAGCCATAGTATATCCGTTTGGAAGGCGAAATAATAAAAGAGATAAGGACCACCCAATGGGTAATAAACCAAAAACTTTGGGGGTATAAAACACTTTGGGGCAACTAAAAATGGCAATTTTTCTATAAAAAATTCTTCATATCTGCTTTGAATATGTATTTTTGTATGCAATAGAGTGAGGATATCTATAATTTTTAGTGTTCTTGTCTAAGAAATGCAACGCCCATAGATTTGGGCGGTCAACCACTAACGTCTACGTACGCCAAATTTTCGACCTTCGGCCTGCGCATTTGGCAGCAGCTCAGTGTTGTTTTAATATTTAACTTCACGCGTGACCCTTCGCTCGCTTCGGGGGCTCAAGAAAAAGAAACTAACCAAGTGCTAACCCAAACTAACTCAAGGCAATACCGAAAATCAAGGAAAAAAACAACTTTGAAAAATATATACCTGGAGGCTCAAAATTGGTGCACCTAGACGCGAATCGGTCAATTTGACAACATCATAACCCAAATGTCATGCGCATACGCCCAATCCCAATCGCCTACGTTACCTGATATTCCTACGCGCAATAGCGAATCATTTGCTCAAATGGGGTCTGGTTAAGACAGGGTAATGTCTTAATAATGTTTTTTTTTTGGAAAAACGTTGGTATCAATCGATTCGTTTTTTATTTTCTTTCCGAAAAAGCGAGGATCATTGAGATATTATCACGTTTTTTTTTTGGTAAAAAATTAATATTAAATGTTCGTAATGTCGGTGCAATAAGCCATATTTCCATTACAGACGCGAAGTTTTTAAAGCAATTTAAGTATCAAATGCGAGGCAAAATGTCAAAGTTAACAAAAGCCAAATTTAAAACCGTTAGTGTCGATTTGTTGACAGCATTTCGAAAGGTTTTTAAAGATCGTGATCGAATAAAAATGGATATTCAAGTTTCATTCGAGCTACATGAAATCGTATTAAATTATAGCGATGCAGAACTATATGACTTTTTAGTAGGTAGCGCTTCGTGCAAGCCATTATTCATGCAAGTGCGTATTGCCTTAAGGGAGACGAAACTAACCCAAACTAACCTAAGCTAACCGAAAGTGTTACTCCTATGGTTGCATGAAGAATGACTTGCGCTGAAGTGCGTAGTACCTAAAACGAGACGAAACTAACCCAAGCTAACCCAAACTTACCCAAGCTAACCCAAACTGGCGGTAGCGCAAGTCATTTTTCATACAAGTGCGTAGTGCCTATAAAACGAGACGAAACTATCCCAAGCTAACCCAAACTGGCACCCCACGCAAGTCATTCTTCATGCAAGTGCGTAGTGCCTAAAACGAGACGAAGCTATCCCAAGCTAACTCAAACTGGCACCCCACGCAAGTCATTCTTTATTCAAGTGCGTAGTGCCTTAAACCAGACGAAACTAACCCAAACTAACCCAAGCTAATCCAAACTGACCCAAGCTAATTGAAACTAACCCAAGCTAACCTAAACTAACCCAAGCTAACCGGAATTGTTCCTCATAGGTTTGTATGAAGAATGGCTTGCGCAAGTACCTTAAACGAGACGAAACTAAGTCAAAGCTAACCCAAACTAATCCAAGCTAACCGAAATTGTTTCCCGTAGGTTTGCTTGAAAAATGGCTTGCGCTGGTGTAGATAGCTGAGACTAGGTTGGAGTAGGTCGTAGGTAGCGCGTAGTGACTCGGAGTAGGTGGTAAGTAGCGCGGAGTTGCTCGAAGTAGCTAGGAGCAGGTCTTAAGTAGCTCAGAGTAGCTTGGAGTAGGTCGTAACATTGTTTATATTTATATAAACAATGGTCGTAGGTAGCTCGGAGTGTAGTTCATAATAAGTCGTAAGTAGTTTGGGTTAGTTTGAGTTATTAAAGTCGGACTTGCCGCTGATGCAGTTCGACGGATGAGGGGCAGAGGAGAAAAACTCTACAAAAACAGGTGGCGGCGAAGGCCGTCAGTAGCAGTAGTTTTGTTTTTAACTGTTTTGATAAGGGCTGAGTGAAAGCAAATTTTTTATCGCATTCTTTTCGAAACTTATTATCCCTGCTGTTGACTATACTCACTTCTCTCGCTCGAATAGCAAACACAACAACCAACCCAAACTAACCGAAACTAAGTAAATAAATAAATAATTTCATAAAACAGATTTAATTGCATTCATTTGAGTTAGTTTCTGTTCGTTTTACTCCCGGAGTGTGCGGAAGCCAACGCATGAAATGTAGCGCGCTTATTTGGCTTACTTTGGAATGGCTAAAAGTCGAGTAAAAGGGCGATCACTTTGTCTTATTTTCATATTTTCAATAAGAGAAATGTGTTATTTTCAATAAGAGAAATGTGGCCACCTTGACCGAGACCTCCGTGCCAGTGTGTCAAATATCATTATTTCACATTTTAAATTTTTTAAATTTGCTTGCTTCAGGTTTGATTTTGATTTTTACCTCCGCAAGTAGTAAGGTGTTTTAGTGATTTTACACAAGTTTAAACTTAAAACTTGAACTTTGGAGACTTAAATGTGGTGGTTCCTCACATTTTCTTGGCTTTATCTCAGCCAGAATCGCTTAAACTACTCTAGACACCCTCTTGAGAACAAAAGAAAATTTGCAAGGCGGACAACCTATATCTTTACAACCAGACCCCATGTAAGTTAAAGTTTTTAATAATTTGTATATAAAAATATTCATAACACAAAATGAATGATAGTTGTATTTATTAAAAAATTTTAAGTTTTTTGTCAAATTTGACCTTTGAAAAATACTACTTGATGCTTAAATTCTCTTTAAAAACGTCACTTCTAACATAAAAGTATCGCTTATTGCACCGACATTACGAACATCTAATATCAATTTTTTACCAAAAAATCGTAATAATATCTCAATGATCCTCACTTTTTTGGAAAGAAAATAAAAAAACGAATCGATTGATACCAAAATTTCTCCAAAAAAACCTTACCCGTAAGTTGCCATAAAGTGATATGTCACCCAGAACAGACAATATTATATTCTCGCTGGTTCAGAATAATAAATATGTCTTCCCCAAAACGTCAAAAATTAACGGCTTTATGCTTAAATGGAAAGATCATAACTGTTACTAGGAATGAGTTGAATTATATCAAAAGTGATGAAAACCTTAATTTAAGTGTTGACGATGGTGTGTGTTCCTAGTGACTGGAGTTGGAAAAATAATCCCAAACTATCTATCGAATTTTGAAGAAAGAAAAGGCTGGTGAAGTTACTGGGTCAAAGTCAAAAGCAATTAAAAAAATAGGATCTCCCTTTAGTGTGTGTGTGTGTGCCACTACCATAAAAAATCCAATTTTGAAGGAAGAAAAGGCTGGAAAAGTTACTGCGCCAGAGCCAAAAGCAGTAAAAAAAATTCCCTGGAACTTTAAAAATTAACCAAAACTATCTAGGGAATTTTGAGAGAAGAAAAGGCTGTAGGAGATACTGCGCCAAAGTCAAAGGCGGGGAAAATAAAACTGGAGCTGACAGAAGATCTAAAAAATTCCCTGGGAAGTATCATTCATAGGACTGAAAAAAATAATCCAAACTATCTATTGAATTTGGAAGGAAGAAAAGGATGAAGAAGTTACTGCGCCCAAGCCAAAAGCAGATAAAATAAAATTAGAGATGACAGAAGATGTAAAAAAATCTCTGCGAATGGACTTTTTGGATTTAATTGTAGAGGATGTTAAAAGTAATCCCCAGATACCAAAAATGGACAGGACCAGGTTGTGTGACGTTTTAAAATCCATGAATTTTCGAAAAGCAATATCTAATGTCACTCCAGAAAAAAAAAAGATAAAATGTGGATGCTAGACCTATCAATAGACCAAATTGTAGATACCAGATTTAGCGGAATGTGGTTGAAGGTATTTAAGAATAACTATCTTTTTGTTTTGTATGCATATTTATTTTTAAGATTTAAACAAATATTTTAGAAATAAAGATCTCAGAAATGATCTTTTACCGCCGAAGAAAAATAATTTTATTATTAATGCTTTCAAACCTCTTTCCAAGTAGGTAATCATCTGATATTGATGGGCGCCGTTCTGATTTTGTATAATACTGATTTTACTCTTATAATCATTACGCCACTGGTCGGTCATTTTCGAGCTTTTCAAGGTAAAAAGCACCATAATTCTCTTGCATTTTTCCATAAATGTTAGTGCAAGTTAATGCTACAAGTAAGAATAACCTTGTTGCTCCTATTCTGCGTAAAATGTGCTTTGCGGAACCGAGACTCGTACTATATCATCTTAGGTTAATTTGCCTATTTTTAATTGATTTATTACTCCGCCGCGCCGTCCAAATGGATGGATTGTAGACTACATATGCGTTTCAAGTGAACATCAGTTTACGACCCAGCAATTTTTGATGGATATTCGTTTATTTAATATAACTTTAAAACGTACCAGATTCTACTTAACTTGCCGTAATATTTTTCTTACTGAACTGCCGAACGAGCTGGACCAACCAATCTTTCGTACATTAAAGCGGGCGGGTTACGAGTGCAGTATACTAAAAATTGAACCGATCCAGTTGAAAATGCAGAATTGGTGATTTTTGAAATGAAAACTACGCCGGTATATTTATATTTACAAGTATTTCAGTTGGATATTTTCACCACCTTGAAAATTAATTTCTATCACAATGAAACTCTGGGAAATCTGGCTGGTGTATTTTCTTATAACTCACTTCCATTTCCTCCCTCATTTTACAAACTTTGTGTATTTTATGTGTACTAAGGCAACGCATTCTGACACATTTCTAATTATTTCGCATACAGCATACATATTAACTCTAAAAGCGGCTGAATAGTCAAAGTCAACTAACGCTTTATTGTTGTGCAACATTAAATGTTTTTAACAAAGCTACTAGGGAACAATAGGTGAAAACATGGGTAATGACGTGGACAAAATATGACACAGAACTTACAATAACAAATTATATAAAATCAGATACAGAAGAACAGATACGCACAACAGTTTTCAAATAAGTAAAAGTCCGAAGGTAGCAAATGCAGCATTACTTGTCAGTTAAGTATATAAATTATAGTGTATTCTCAAATAAGTCTACAGTAGATTTATAGGCCTTCGCAATCAGCAGCTTCTTTATCTGTCGTTTAAATATTTTGGGAGATGCTGGGTTTTAATATTAAGGGGAAATGGTTGAAGATATTAACACTCTCATAAAATACTGACTTTCTTGTTAAAGTAGAAGCAGGTCATGTGATCCCTGCTGGGATACCGGAAATTCCTCACCATGAACCACGATTGGTACTTAAAGACAGCAGTCTCATTTAATATCTTTTCCCGAAAAAAAGTGATCGACATGAATCCCGAGGCTTTGGCTTTACAAATGTTCCGGACGGTTAGGGTAATTAACAACATTTGAAGCATGTAATTGTTTGAATTTCCCCAGAAACAATATCATACTATATACTAGATTATTAATATAGCTAGATTTTCTCTACAAATGCCACTTATGACTTAATAACAATTTATGGGGTGTGGTGTTTAAAGCAAGATAAATTAACACTAACTCACCTGCAACATAGATGGTCTGGTCCTGGTCAGAGACAAGGGAGAACTCAATATTAATAAATCAGCTGCTATGCCTTCCTTGTCTCGCTCCAAGGAAAATGAACGCAGATGACGCGCGAGACAGACGCTGTCGATTGCCTGCCAAATTCAAATTACCCATCTGCTTATTTTTCTTTATATCTTCAAAATTTTGAGGTTCAACTAATAAACACTCGCATATAATTCAAAATGTTATTTATTTGATTTAGATGTATATTTTTCTTACATACAATACGAATCAATCACTAAAATAAGTAACATTGAAAACTGAATGGCCAAACAGACTTTCCATTTATTAAATTTAATATAAACATAATTGCACTAATACTTTCGATTATTATTTCTGAGTAATCTTTCTCAAATGAAAGCAAAAATAATCGAAAGTGGCATAAGTTCAACTTCAACTGAATGACAAATGCAAATAATAACCATAGGAACAAAGACGGGGGGGAACTTCTTTAAGAAACATACATGTAAACATTTATTGCTATAACAAGACGCTTAAAAATATTTAAACGGTCGCAAAATGTTTAGAAAAGAACAATGGTTTAGTCCGTTACACATTTAGAGCGGCGCTATTACCTATCTGTCATATATAAAAGAACACCTCAGAGTTACAAACTCTTTGGATTTTATCGGAATTGTATACAAAAACAAAGTAAAAGCTTACATGTGTCCGTTACCACTATAAATCATCTGGGGAAACAACAAAGGACACTTGCTCTACCTCTTCTTATTGTATCGATGTCCTGGCTATTAATTTTGCTTGTGAACGAACAAAAATTGGGAATAATGTTGACTCACGCGTTATCAATTATTAATTATCGCCTAAGCATATTTTTATTTTGCGTAAAAGTCAAATACATCAATCTGCTTTGGTTTTACACATATAATTCTCACCATACTCTTTTCCCGTAAATGATTTAATAATTACATCAATATATAATCGTCTTTTGACAGCACTTATACCACTTACTATGTTTCAATCAATTTATTAACCTATTTTCCTGGTCAGAACATAATTTTCCTATTACACAAATGCCTATTGTTTGAGTCCAATTCAATAAAGTAAATGGGGGTCAGTGTAAGATCATAAATCATCATTCATTGAAAGGACCCTTTATTGCTTTTCGTGGTTACTATATAGAATTGATAAATTTCGGTATTACTTTTCCTGACTCATACTTAAAGTAGTAGTAGATTAAGCAAAAATGATTTTGAAGTAGGTAGGTACTCGAACAAATTTCAGGTAAATTCTAAAAAATAAAAACAAATTTAGAGCGAAGTATAAAGACCATGACAATACAGTAATTCATTAAAATTAATTCCACATCAGAGCTGTTTCGGATATAGGTATAATGTACTGAAAGTACCAAGTACAGTTACATTGAATATTCTAGTCGGTAAATATGCCAGTACAAATTACCGAGTACATGGTATATACATATATTACAAATTTGGGCAAATTTTTATCACAAAGAAAATTTTGTGAAAACGTTTATCATTCTGCTTGTCAGATTTCATAAATAATTTATTACAAAGAGCATATTTAAAAATTAATAGCTATACCTAATTTGGTTTTTGGAAAGTAATATGGCAGCCAGCTTCATTTAACATTGTCCCGAAAGGAAATAAACCCTCTACCAAAGCTGATCATGGTAAACGTACGTGCTCGGATAAATTTTATGCAACAGGACATTTCAATACATCTATGAATAAGTACTTTCAACTCATTACCAAGTACTCTAAATGTACTGGGAGTACCAGTATTCGAGTGCTTGTACTTGAGTAACGCACAGCTTTGCCATTCATTAGATAATTGGATAGTCGAGTGAATGAAGGGGGTAAGTAACAAAATAAAAAATTGGAAAAAACCCAATTTGAAGTTTTAATTAACAAAGATGATGAAATCGCACTATTTAATGGAGCGTTTTGTTCTAAAAATTATCGGTTACTAGACATTAATACATATTTACTATATTTACTTGTGCATATCCCATATATTCATTTTAAAATCCAAAAGTTTGAAAAACTGCGCGATGGCAATCAAATGAAACACCTTAATGTTCCAGTATAGCTAGAGGGCTGAAATTTTCAGGACATGCAACTGCGGTAAAATGAGGATCTTGGACAAAAACTGGACTTCGTACTCCCACCCGTTCGACCAGGAGAGGGGGGAGAAGAAAAAACCTAAAATAATTACTTTCGGGAAAACGGGAAGAGCTACGGGGTCGAAATTTTTACCTTTGACCATATGGGGGGGGGGGGGGGCGAGGATCTCGTTTGAGGGAGGATTTTGAAAAAAAAAACCGTTTTTTGCCGATATCTCTGCAACGGAGCCTCGGATCGGAAATCTGGTCCCGGTTCTCGGGGTCATCAGTAGGGGAGGCAATTATACCCCCACACCCCACCCACCCCGGATGCATATTTGTAAACAGGAGACGCGTCCTCCATAGGACGCGAGCCGAAGTAGAGTAGTATATAGCAGACGAGTTAGGCAAAGCCGCTTGGTAAACGGCAGACGTGTCAGTTGCAAAAATGTTTGCGGAATCAAGAGCTGTATATAGCAGACGAGTGAGATGGATTTTTGCCTGAAACGTCTGTTATTTACTAAAACTTTTAATAAGATATTTTGTGTTATTTTCAATTTCTTGCGATAATTTAAAATACTTCTTGGTGCACTTACCAAAACCTAGAGGGTAGTGGATTATACTGGTAAAAATAGGAGTTTTCTTATTTTCTAAACATAAACTTCCCATTCTTTGTAAATATTAGACAAAAAATGCAAGTTCTAAATGCTACATATAAGTATGTATTTGTTAAAGTATACAAGTCAGTAGATTTGAGTTTGAAACAAAAGATACCTATTTTTTAGAACAAAACACTTTGGAAAATAGACAAACACCCATAGGACAATAAAATAAATAAATAAAACTTTATAATTAAGGATAAAAGTCTCTAGGTAGGTAATTAATTTAAAAAAAGACATTTTTGGGCAACTCATATACAGGGTTGCTCAAAAGTTCGGAAAATAAAACACTAAAAAATTACAATGTTTCGATCATCTTTTGGGCAACCCATGTTAGTGTCGCTTCCTCTTAACTTCAAATGCGTTCTGTACAGCATACATCAAGTTTCTTTACGAGTGAGCATATTGCCTAAGTATTTCATTTTCATGGGCACAATTTTCAGATAAATTTCGTTTGGCTTCGTTTAGTTCATTTTCTGTTTTGAAATGTAAAATTCCATTAAATAGGGATTACCTAATATTTTTTTTGACAAATCTCGTGGTATTCCTTTTTTCGCCGTTAAAATCCATCTCAAGACCGCCTTCTTTATATGAAAAATGCATAACAATTTTGCTTCTGGCCAATGTTTTCTTAGCACTTTCCTCTCTCCTAAATCGTCATCTGTCAAGATAACTGTCGGTCGAATTTTTTATGGCATTATTTCTAGCAATCCTTTAACTGCAAGAATAAATAGATAATTTTTTTGTCAATTAGCTAAAATGCATCCAACGGGTAATCCTCCCGCCGCACTTTTACTACAAAAAAATTTTTTTGGTCATATCTTTTATGGTCATAAACATCACAATTACCGGATGCATCGATAACCCAACTAACCCAAACTTACCCAAACATAATTTCATTTGCTTGTGGTATCTTTAACGCATGTTGCATAAGTGATGTACAAATAGCTGCAGCATAATTATCCTGTAAAATTATTATTTTATAGCATAGGCCAGTTTTGGCTGTATGAGAAGCCAATGTTTCCTCCAACTTGAGCAACATATTAGACCCAGTACGCTCACCAAAATCCTCTTTAAATTTATTTTTCCACAAATTAGATACATCCGTTTTTGTTGGTATGTAGTGCCTATCAAACGCAAAGTTTTCATACTCGTCACCCATTTCTTCCATTTCATCCATACAATAAGTATGGTAAGCTGCGGATGCAGGATAACCTCTATTAAACAGATCCAGTAATTTTTGTTTAGCTGTTGATCCCAAAGGCCTCTCACGAAATGCTTCAATAACATGTATTCGATGATTATGTGTTTAACGAAATTCTATTAAACATGCAAGGCCATTCTACTGAAGTTACGGATTTTATAAGAGACTTGGGCCTTTGAAGGATTTCTTTATTGTAATAAAAATTTTGGCTGGACAATCAATATTCCTCGTCTTTTTTTGTTTAGTTCCTGTTGATTTAACTTTTATAGCCATATTTAAATGACACCTATAAATACGTTTAAAAACATTCCTCCGTGCAGTCGTGGGAACTTTAAATGTTTTTTCAATGGTCCAGGTTTCTCTAGTTACAGCTTCCAGATCAGATACCCATTTCTAAAGGAAAAGCACGAATTAGGCTTAAGTATTTCTATTAACTCATTTTCTTCCAGTGATGCTCCAATGCACCATCAACTATAAACTCAAAATGTTGAGTTTAATCAGTTCATATTTTCACAAAAAAAATTAATTTACCACGTTCTTAAAGCGGACAAAAGTTCTGAAAACACTACTTCTTCTTCCATTTAAAAATGAAGTTACCCGTAATACAGAGCTGGGCAAGCTACTTAAAAAAAGTAGCTAAAACTACAAGTTACAAGCTAATACAAATTGTAAGTAGTTAAGTTACTTAGCAACTTAACTAGCTTTTAAAAAAGTAGCTAAGCTGCGTTATGCGTGATTGTGTTTTTATTGAGTCTCTCTGAAGAATAAAGAGATTTTAGAGACACAGACAACTTCAAACTAGAACGCATTTTTTTGAAAAAATAATAAATGCAGCTTTAGGAATAAAAATAACTTTACCTATTAAAACTAGCTTAAGCTACTAAAAGTAGTTAGCTACTTTTTCAAAATAGCTTATGAATGCATGGAGCGAAATTTTGAAAGTTACAGCTACAAGCCACTTTAAAAGAAATAGTCTAAATAAGTTATTAGTTACCAAAAAAGTAGCTATGTTAGTAGCTTAACTACTTGGTAGCTAGCTACTGCCCAGCTATACCGTATTATCACAAAAACGGTAAACTTGGCAACATTGCAAACATGACGAGTGAATTAGGCATCACGGAAAAACCCTTGAGGGTGATCTTCAAAATAATTGACCATTTCTATACTTAACGGCAACCTGTATAAAAAGCCTTTTAAAATAAAGAAAAATTCCCTCATTTCTAAAACGGCGTTGACCCTTATTACTGTTTACGGTACAAACTGACTTTTACGTTATGTCCTTAACCCTTAACCTTATATTACCTTAATATAACGGGATCTACCTATTAGGAAATATAAGGAGTAGGTAGAGATAGACTCTATTTTAATAAATTGCCCCAAATATAACCGGAAAATTATCTTATACGATCAAATGAAAAAAACTGAAAAACGCGAGCTTTCATGAAACAAAAATTAGCTATCCTCTGATCGTGTTTTGTAATCTTACCTACCTACTTATACTTACAATTAATTAGGTAATATAATTTTTTACTCACGTCCAGATCTTCTTTACTAGCTAGTTTGCAAATGATTTTATCGTTGCCTTTGATGCTCTTATAGTCATAATCATTTGGCAATTCACGCATTTTGCAATTTATTTCAAAAAACCTCTATGATAGATCACACAATTTCACAAATCAGCAAAAATTAACAAATGCAAGTGGAGTGTAAAAACCTTTTTTAAATTCATTATTTTATCTTCTTTATTCATTATTTCACACAATGAATTTCAATTTCAAAAAAGAACCCCAGGAACTATTCAATTGTTGCTTTAAGAGGCTATGTAAACAGCCGACGTATCAGGCAATCTTGGGCGGACTCGTCTTCTAAATATGAAATGTGTTTCGGGCATTGGCGGAATTAATCGAATGGATAACGCGTCTCCTGTTTACAAATATGCACCCCGGATACCCAAAAATTTTCGAAAAAAGGAAAAATAATCATAAAAACTTAAAAAATTGTTCGGAAAGTTAATAAAAGTATTATAAAACGAACTAAGAAAAAAAAATAATAAAAAAAAGGTAGAGAAACGCGGTTTTCGGCGAAAAAAATGCGAAAGAGTTGAGCTACGAGGTCGGAGATGACAAAAATGGAAAGAAAAACAAATGCTTTATAAAGAAAAAAAATGAAAAAAGCAAAAAAAAGTGTCGGAACCGGAAACAAAAGTTGAGGGGAAAAAGCTTAAAAGAAAGCTTAAAAAATTAAAACTCAATTCCTAATATCTCTTTCACAAGTTTCACTTCAGCTGTGTGCTTATAAAGGCGAGGCACATTTTTTTTTATAAAGGTGCTAGTTTCTATTTTTTTTTAAAGAGTTTAAGTCGAGAGTTAAACACAAACAACCTGAATGCATTTGTTTAATTTACACAAATGATAAAATTAACAAGTTTCTGTTTAAAAATTGTAAGATTAACATTTTTTCATTTAAATTTTGGATTATTTTCTTGTTCTTGTTCAGTAATAATCGTATTATATATAATACCACATTCGATGACTTGAAGCTGGCTTTTGTTTTTCAATTTTTTTTGTAGCTTAAAAACTAAGCTACAAAAAA
>MU182024.1:462286-479549 GCA_016904865.1 Pissodes strobi | reverse complement strand
TCATTTTCAAATTTACTCATGAAAAGATTAGCTAAGAACGGCGATAAACAGTTGCCCATTGCCGTGCCTTCAAGTTGTTGGTAATAGTTATTTTTATATTGAAAATAATTTTGATCCATGCAAAGTTTGGTTAAAGTTAAATATTCTTGTTTGATTTCGTTATCAAAACTGTTCACCTCAAGTAATTCACCAAGGTATTGTAAGGTCTGTGGGATTGGTACACTCGGGAACAATGAGCTAACATCAAACGAGATTAAAATTTCACCTTCATTAAGAATCGTATCTTTAATTTTGTTTATGAAATCTAAGGAATTTAGTACTCCTGAATTCTGTTGTTTTATAGGTAAATTTTCAAACTGGTTTGCTAGCCACTTGGATATATTATAAGTTGACGATCCTATTGCCGAGACTATGGGACGCATTGCCTTCCCAGGCTTATGAATCTTGGGAAGACAATATAGTTTCGGCATAGTAGGATTACTCACAGATAATTTGTATCTCATTTGATCAGAAATAAGGTTGCTACATTTCTTCAAAGTGTTTTTAACTTGTGTTACCATCTTAGATAATGGATTCCTTGAGATTCTGTTATAGGGCCCGGATTCGATTAAATTATCAACCCGTTGAAAATATTCGCATTTGTCTAATATAACAACCTTATTACCTTTGTCAGCTTTTAGGTAGAAAACATCTTTCTCCTTCAATCTCTTGATTAAACTTTTTCCTTTTCCAGGTCGAGAGTTAACATTATTATTAATTACATTTTTTGAGATCTGATTTCTACATGCTTTTCTAACAAATCCTTTAGTAGAGTCAGGAAGATGTTGAAAAGAGCTTTCTATATTACCTACAATATCAAGTAAGTTATCCTTTGGTGGAGGCAATGCAAAATTCAGACCCTTGTTTAAAAGATCCAATTCAGCTTTATCAAAAGATAGGTTTTCCACAATGTTTACGACTTCCTGAGAACTAGAACTATCAGACGTAGGTTTCATTTTCCTGAGTTTTTTAAGTTTTTTATTGACGGATGACATTTTCTTGATGTATTTTGTATCAATTACTAAAAGCATTTTTCTCTGGAACTCGTACCATTCTTCATGTTCAATATTTGTTAATCTAAATGTTAGTTTTTAATAAAGTCTGTATGCTTCTAATTCAAACATACTTCGTTTACTGCACAAATTTTTGATTTCTAAATCCAACCACTTTTGTCTGGCAAAAGAATGTACTTTTTCTGTAACAGGAGAAGATTTAGGTAAAACAATTTTAATAAAATTTGGGAAAACATTAAATTTTTTACAAGACTAGTTAATCAGGATGAAAATACAAAATATGTTTCGATACCGTATAATCCTCAGTATACTAAGGGACTTCAAAAAATTTTTAAGGAAGTAGGTTTAAAATTAGTATACCAGACTCAGTTTAACATTAAGAAATTATTAGGTGGTCCAAAGGACAAAATTGAAATATTAGAAAGAAGTGGAATATATGAAATTGGATGTATGGATTGTAACCAAAAATATGTTGGGCAAACTAGAAGATCTATACAAACGAGATTCAAAGAACATATAGCTCATCTAAAATATGGTAGAACAGAAAAATCAAGTGTTGCCGAATATGCTTTTGATAATAATCATAGAATAACAATTAAAATTTTAAAATTAATTCATAATATAACTGATAGGAGATTATTAGACGCATATAAAAGTATGGAAATTATTAAATGTAAGAATAGTTTAAATAGAGATAGAGGGCCTATTCCGTATAGTCCATTGTATTGGTTGATCAATCGTGACTAGTGGGATTCCAGGATTGGTTCTTTTTAGTTCCGCTTGATTAAGCAAAAAGGAGTATAAAAGAGAGTTAGGTAGATTTTAATTTTAGTTTTAATCATCTCCTGATGATGCTAACATGGTTAGCGAAACGCGCGTCGAGTGCATAAATTCTGTTTCGGTATTGTGGATAAAACTCTGTTTTAGTAATTCGCTTTAAAGCTTTAAAGATACGAAACCACTTCGTTATTTAAAACAAATAAAGTTTCCTTTAAATTAAAGATTGTGAATATTTGACCAAATATCTCTCTTACAATTCGTAGCAGTTGCACAGCCGCGTCGACGTTCTACGCTTCCCAGTCCCAGTCCCCATCTCGTGCCCTCAGTTCAGTTTCATTTCTCCTATAGGGAGATTTTATAGAGTGTGTGTGTTTAGTAATTGTGATGGAAAATACATTAATTAAGTGGGACTTGGGTCATTTGTGCCCTCATTTCAAGGTAAGTTACGTTTTTATTATATTACTTAGCTAGGTACATAATTAATCGTTTGTAAATATAAGCGTTCTCTCATAATCAAAATGGCATGAGTTTGACTAGTAATTAAAAATTGTTTTCTGCTGTTACTACCTAGAAATGTAGATGAATTCACGCGATATATGCCTAAAATAGTGTATAACAGTACGCGTAGGCAGTTTGGCGTATGATCTTGATTGAGTATTTGTGCTTTACAAGTACAAGTTCAATGGCGTCCTTTTCGTTCTTGTGCCTACATAATATAATATGAATTTATAGGTATTTCAAAACCCTATTTATTTAATCTTAATAAATAACTGGTTGATCCATGGAAGTACAGTTTTGAGGCAAATTGCTTTTTATTTCGATTAAATCTAATAGTATTTAAAAAAAAACATTATTTTTGTTAAATGGATGACATACTTTTAAACAATGTAGCAGGCTATTCAAATAGCATCATGAACAACAGTTACAATTATTGTTTTGTTTCTATTATTTTTTGTTTTAGTTATTGTTGTTTTATTTTTAGATCAAAATATTGACGGCATCGAAGTTTTACGTAGCCTAATGGAAATCGATTTAATGTCGTTACTAACAATAGAATCGGTAACAAGCTTGTGCCATTTCCGTTCAATGCTCATTATACTGGATCTGGAGAGGTAGTTGTATGTCTTTATAGTTTAATTAAGTAAAATGTTACTGCCTGTCACTATTTTTATATGATAAAATTTTAAAGACTAATACCTTTGAATAAAAATGTTTCTTGGATATCCATTCTAAACTGTTATTTTATTTACTGTGGACAACTGTTCCTGTCATGAATTTGGTAATTAAAAGTTAAGTGTTACAAATCGGTGGGTTAGATAGGGTTCGGATTTTGGATTCTTTAGCAATTAAAAGAAAACTAAGACATACAGTGTATTTCAGCTAAAACGTGAAACCTAAATAGGTCTTAAGAATAATAACAGTGTTTTTTTAAGCTACATATTTGTTATAGCTTTTTTATTTGCTAATGAAATCGACTTCTAATCACTCATCTAACTGAATGTTAATAAATAGTCATTTTAGAAAGATCAACACATATTTGCAACAGCCAAAATTTCTTTTCTTTATTTAAGTCATCACACACAGTAAACCTTGAGCAGGCTTCAGCAAATAAAGATTATTTGATTGAAATAAGAGAAATTATTTCGTACAAATGCCCAAAACCTTGGTTTAAATAACCGACCTATTTAAATTAAAACACAAAGTTTTTGGAACAAATACCTCAGATTTCAATCAAAACACAAAGGTTTTAGAACATATATATGTTATATTTGTTCCAAAAGCATTGTATTTTAATTTAATTAGGCCGGGTATCTAAACCAATGTTTTGGGTATTTGTACGAAATAATTTCTGGTATTTGAATCAAAATAATTTTATTTGTTTTAAAGTTATTTTTCTTTGATGTGAACGACTACTATAAAATCATATTGTTTGTTCGTAATAAATATTTATTTCGAACAAAGAAAATCTTAAAAATAAATCAAATAAATATTATTTTTTATTCAAACAAATATTTGGTTGGCCATTATCAAACAAACATTTGCTTGAATAAACTCCATTTTTATTTGGATCAAATAATTTTTTTTCAGTGTACCTGCAAAAGTTCCTCGTCACTTATACTCTCCACCGTCTTCCACAACTTCAAACCATCAGAAAATTTCAAACCTTTGCTGTTAATAACACACTCTAATATATCACTGATAAAAATATTGGAGAAGGCTGGAGAGCAGTGATCCTCGTGTGGAACACCAGATGAAACAAGAAATTACAACCCAAACTACGAGTCAAACTTATAAACTCCTTCATTCATATAAAAGACAATATAATTGGGTATGTTTATTACTAAAGAAATCATTGATTCTACTTAGGATCTTAGGAGGATCCACAGAATCTATTTCTTTGAACTGCAAAGATGCAATGATTTCTTGAAAAAAAAAACGCTAGAATAAACACCATAGAAGTATAGAATACACCTGCACCTGTGCATACACCTGTCTTCTGTACGATTTCTAGGATTAATAGCAGAGATAAAATATAAATATATAAAGGGGAAAGAAAGAAAAGTCGAAAGACGTCATTGTTTATTCACTACATTTTTATGGCGATCGTCAGAAAGCATATACAAACTTCTATTTTTTCCTCATTGCATTAAAAAGAGAAAGACATCACCTGCACGCTCATATCCCGCTTAGCGTAATTTTACCACGAGCTGGGCATTGCTGCAAGCCCGGCGGCATATGAGTTAATGTGACATTTAATACGGAATACGCACTGTTGCCGCATTAAAAAAAACACACATATATTTTGATGAAACAATATTAAACGAAAAACGGGACAATATGGGACCGAAATAAAAAAACGGGACAATACGGGGCGTTTTTCAAAAACGGGACAGCATGTGAAAATACGGGACTATCCCGGCGAAAACGGAGGTTGGTCACCTTATCTAAGTCCCGCCCAATTATTTCGCCCAATACAAAACGAAATTCATCTTGGAAATTCTGTTATTGTCCCTAATGCTGATAAATCGGCTAATGATCGAAAGCTGTTACTGCCATATCGATATTTATGAATCGATAGCTAAAAAGCTTGAAGAAAAAGCTATGATAAAACCACACGTTCAAATTAAACTACGAATAAACAAATTTAAACACCTATATTAACTGTATAAGAGAAAATACTCCGAGTGGTAGGGGCAGATGTGATATTCCATTTTATGATCAGCTCTATTTATTATATGGTGATAAAATAGCGGATAATAATGTAAGTGGTATCGATACAATTGAAATGAATGTATCATACATCTCACTGTTCCTGAAGAGTCACAAGTCGACGAAAGTATACTTATAGAGAAAAACGATGCAGCAAATGAGGCTACAGCTACATGGCTTATAAAGGCAAGAAGCACCTGTTTTTCAACTGAAGGAGAATATCTTGATTTTATGAACAATTTTTTTTGGTTACAAACTAGACTTCAATATCGAACACAATAGCACAAATGATTCTTCATTCTTCAGTTTTCAATCCAATGAGGGTCTGTATAGTGATTCAAAATTAAATTCCAATTTTCTTTACTCCTATTCTTCATCTAAATTCGGTTATTAAGAGTAAGCATTATTCCGCACTGCTAAGCAAAAATGCAGGCATGATAGTTTTATAATGTATTCCTTTTTAAAACATCTAATTTTTTCTGTTTTTAAGATTATGCTGATTTTTGAATATTGCATTACAATTAAAGCAATCTTTCCTTGCACTGTAATCGTGTCTGTATAGAAAAATTAATAACAGGATAGTGCACTACCAAGAACATCGGAAGGATAATAATTCAAGAGCTTACTTTATGGACACAATAAAAATAAAAAAAAAATGGGCTATGGAATATTATTTGACATGTCAAACATTAAAAGATTGATCCAAGTATCAAAATGTGTACTAAATCCACAAATACATAATGTAAACAGTTAATGGAAAAATTACAAAAGTTATTTTTTTTGTCCCCAGGACTAAATTGGTCCGCCCCGTGTAAACGTGGAACACCTTTAGATAGCATATTTCCAATACCTTTATTACGAAAATATTATTAGGCTGAGTGAACTTACATTTGACTAATTTTACATAACAAACATAAAATTTACTAAAAAATAAATACAGAATGAAAAATAATGCCTAAAAACAAAATCAAAGCGTATATTTAATAGTGGAAATGAAACAGAAATATATTAAACAAAATAGTTAATTCTACTGTCAATTCTTACAGAAATATGAAATAATTTAAATTTCCTTCGGTCATATAAACTGCGAAGTTTAACTAAAACAGAGTTTTATCCACAATACCGAAACAGAATATTTGCACTCGACGCGCGTTTCGCTAACCATGTTAGCATCATCTCCGATAGCGAAACGCGCGTCGAGTGCAAATATTCTATTTCGGTATTGTGGATAAAACTCTGTTTTAGTGCATGTTGCCAAAGGTTCCAAACCCCAACGTAGTTGCGAAGTTTAACAGAAAAAAATTATATCTAAATCGGTTAAAACAAGCCTTAAACAGTGAGCTAAAATAGACTGAAAACTATAATAAAGTGTAATAAAAAAGCAGAATGAAGATAGTAAATTAATCTGAATTGCAGTTAGCTAGCAAACTCACAAATGGCTTCTCAAAATACACTGCAGAAATGCTTTTGAATGAGATTTTTTTTTAAAATATATACCACAGTACTTAAATAAATATTAATTTTAAGTGAAGATGGGTACACAGAGATGTAATACGAATTTTAAATTTTCAAAAATGTCAAAATTTGTTTTTAGCCTTCGAGATCTCGAAGGGAGGAAGGGAATTACATCCTTTATCTCATTTGCACTCTTAATCCTTTAGGGCTTATCAGACAACAATCTTATTTCGCAACCTGTGAACTTGCTATCAAAATACAAGAGCCACAAGTACCTCGAAAAGTTTGGCACTGCAAATGTGCAAAATGGCGTGATCTTCGCTTTTCTTTTCCTCGGAGGGATGTTTGCTTTAGCAATCAAAACACCCCTGAATCTGCTGATAAGTAACTTAAGTTAGCTTTCATCCCCTCTTCTATTAAACGTATCTCAAACAGTAAAGCATGGTTTGGGAAAAACTGCTCAAGACCAGTCAATGTTACAAATGCCGCCTACCGCAAATGCCGTCGAGATCCGACAGTCGAAAATCGAAATGTATTCATCACGACTAGAAACTAGTGTAAGCGGACCATTGACGAGAGCAAGGAGGGATATAAGGAGCAGATCAAAAACAAGTTTCTGAACTGTCCTAACGGATTAAGATTCTTTTGATCAGTTGCCAAAGCTAGCAATCAGGATTTCTCAAAGACGTCAATCCCACCACCGACCAAAGATGATGACTTAAGAGCGGAAACGGCCAAAGAAAAAGCGAACATTCTTCCCGGAATAATTGCAGCAAATGCTACCTTAGATCATCAAGGAAAGACTCTCTCAACTATCCTGAGAGTGAATTCCTCAATGCCAGGTCTGATATTTCGCCAACGCGAAGTGAAACAAATACTCAAAAGCGTAGACACTAACAAGGCCACAGGACCGGATGGCGTTCCAGCAATAGTGCTTAAGAAATGTGCTGCTGCACCAACTGCTCAACTATGCAGGCTTTTCTCCCTATCATACAGAACTGCATGCTTTCCTTCTAGCTGGAAATGTGCTCAAGTGCAACCAATCCGGAAGAAAGGTAAAAAAGATTCCAAATAACTACCGCCAATTGCCTTGGTTCAATTCATGTCCAAAGTCATGGAGAAACTGATCAACGAACAGGTCTTAGAATAGTTCGAATCGGCAGGCATTATAAGCGATAGCCAGTATGGCTTCCGCAAGCACAGATCAACGGGAGATCTCCTGACTTACGTGAGCTACCTGTGGACCAAATCCATACAGAGCTATGGCGAATCTCGTGCAATGGCTCTCGACATATCCAAAGCATGACGGATTGTCACGCAAATTGACTAACACCAGCACTGCTTCTATGGCTTTTCAATTTCTTAAAGGATCGAGGCATCCGAGTTGGTTTGATGGACATCTCTCGGAGGAATTTAAAACCAATGCCGGAGTTCCACAAGGGTGCATATTATCTCCTACATTGCTTCTGCTCTATATCAACGATTTCTTAGACAGGGCAAACAATTTTATTTACAGCTTTGCAGACGTCAGCACTCTTATATCCTCATTCATGTCGCGGACTCCAATGACCGCTGCTTGTACCCAACGCGAGCGAGAAAATCAGTTTGCTGCCATCAATGAAGATATGAACACCATCGTCGAATGGGGTGAAAATAATGTCCAGTTTAACGCAGGAAAGACTCAAGCAGCTGTCTTCTAAAGAAAAGCAAACACCGCAGAACCTGACTTATCAATGACAGAACAAACACTGACCCTGGCCTCATCCATATGCTTGCTTGGCATTAACGTAGAAAACAACATGACTTGGCGTAATCACGTCACCAAAATCGCCAAGGCAGAAGCACAAAAGCTAGGAGTACTCTATAGAGCAAAAAAGTTATATACACCTCATCAGCTCTTACTGCTTTGTAAGGCCCAGATAAGACCATCTCTGGAATACTGTTCCCATGTGTGGAGCTCGGCACCCAAATGCTTGCTCAAGATATTGGACTCCATACAGAGGAGAGCAGTCCGTCTTGTTGATGACCCAGAGTTGACAAACGACCTTGATAACCTTCAACATCGAAGAAAAGTGGCGGACCTATCTTATGATTCCACCCAGAGTTTTGTCAAACAGAAACAGCCGTCAGACACAAGCTTCCTAGGACGCAGGACTACCTCGCTCTGGAATGGACTTCCGAGTAACGTATTTCTCGAAAACTACAACCTACAGCGCTTTAAGTCCAACGTCCACCGTTTTCTCCGCACGTGCACCACTCGTTGAGTGGCATGGGATTTTCCGTTTGTGTGTGTGCCTTTTGTGTAATACCACCGAACATTCTTGTTAATGTTCGTTCGTAATACCTAGTGATGGAAAGCGTTTAATTTCAATTCAATTGGACTTCGTCATATACGCCATCACCGAATTTGGACTATGTTTTTGTTGGCTTTCCCTTCAACTTCTTCTAGTTGGTAATTAGTTCATGTTCTGTATAGGAATTACATTATCTGCCACCCTTTAAGAATGACTGTGTCACATTACACGTTTTGTTTCAGTATCATTAGCGATTGTATATTTGAGGGCCATTAATATGTGATCCTTGCCCTTCTTGAAATTCTTATCTGTAGCTGCTAACAGTTTCTTAGTTCTTTTATCCTTTATATATTTTTTTTGGTAATACGTTAGGTGGATTACCACTTCCTTTTATGAGACGGCTGCTGCTTAAATAAAGTTCTATCGTTTTACCCTCCATTGAACGGCACATTTCTCATTGACCAAGAACTGTGAATTCTAGGAGAAAAAGAATATTTTAAGGTACTTTAATAAGATATTATGGCGCAGACAAAAACGAAATATTTTTATTCAAATAACGTAATAAAAATGTTTTTCTTCAAACGTCAGTAAATCCGTCATTACTCGACTGTGTAGGCGGCCGTGAAGTTTCGTTTTTCCTCCGCCGGAGCTTTACTTTTCACTTTTCCGCCGGCGGAGGTAAAAGTGCTGTCATAGCAACATAGATACAATACAAACAGACAACAAAATAAGCGTCAACAACTCAAGATTTATTAAACTACAATTTGTATTTATCACTCAATTTCTGACTGCATTTCTAAAAATCACTAATTTAGGAACAAATTGGTTATTATTTAATCGAACTTACTCAATAACTGCTTATCAATACGGAATTAAAACGCAATCGGAGACGCAATCTTAAAAAAATAATTATTGTTGACAGTGTCCACTGACAGCTTTATGTTACATTATATTCACCGACACCGGTCTAAGCAAGGCCACCTACGACCGTGGTCTAAGCCGCCTTGCGAACCCATTTATCTTTAATAATAATTAGATATTATTACTATTAAAAAGAGATGTTTTTGCATTAATTTGTCGACATTTGAAGAAAAAACAGCATATTTTATTTGGAGGAAAAGTTACTTTTCATGGCTTGCTCTCTATTACCAGCCTCACTCCGTTCGGCTTTTAAACACGAGCGCGCCATGAAAAGTATCACTTTTCCTCCATATAAAATAATATACTATTTTCTCCGATTGACAGCAAATATTAATTTTGCAGACACATATCAATCAGCAAAGTATTACTTTTCCTGTCCAGGCAGCAAAGTAAAGTCCATTCAAGGCTATTGCGCTGTTACGTCAGAATTTCTGACGTCAAAATAAAAGATCCGTACGTCTTAGATAGAATCGTACGTTATTTTTTACACTAGCCAGAGCACGTTCCGTTTTTATCAATTTTACATACTTATTACTTATGGCAGCTTCGGAGTGGATTAATTCAATGCACAAATTCGACATGAAAATATAATGCCACCAGGAATAACATCAACATACATACAACAGCTTATTTACCTAGTAATCGTGCGCCGATATCCTTTGATTTGGGAAAGTCAAAAATCAACTTTTTCAAATTTTAGAAGAGGGCTATGACAATATTGTTTTAAGCGTCTGGGCATCTGAATAAAACTTTTGACAGTTCGTTTAATTTAAAATAATAATATGCTTTTTATCGTCCAAAATCCGTTTAAAAACGATTTTCAATTGCAAAATTGTATAAAAATCCGAAAATTCGGACTTTTTTACGCCGATAGCCATGGCTTCGGACGAATTTGTAGTGGATTTTGAAGCGAAAATTCATTTTAAATTCAACCGTCCATTAAGAATAAGCTGTGCTATGGATCCAAATACACTGCGAATATAATAATTAAAAAATAATACTTTTGACGGTTCGTTTGACTAAAAATATGCTTTTTTATCGCCTAAAATCCATTTAAAACGATTTTAAATGGAAAAATTGTATATAATACCGCCCTAGCGGCTAGAATTGATTTGCGCATTTCCGTCTCATTTGCCGAGATTTGTCCTCATATTGCCGCGTAAGATGTTTACACATCAAAAATAAATTTTTTCTAGAGATATAATTTTTTAGTATTATCAAACAAATAAAAAATATATATTACTTACATTGTGCACAGCTTTCCAGGGTAAAAGTGGCATACTAGCATCTTTTTCACGAAATTATGCATTAATTTTAAAATTAAAGCTTGCTCTTTCTCACTGAACCGGTGGGGCATCTCAAAACTATTTTTATTAGCAATTATTAGCGTAAAACACAAACCAACTACCAACAAATCAATAAATGAATTAAATCTGTTATTTTCGTTATGATATTTTTACATTGACGCCAATCGAAATCGATGTCAAAGATTCCAATTTGACGGACCAATTTAGTACATACGTTCATTGCATAAAGAAAGATGGAATGATATGACGTAACAGCGCAATAGACTTGAACGGACTTTAAGTACTTTGCTGCCTAGGCAGCAAAGTGATTAGTCTCCATGGGAATAAAACGTTTGACATAAGTTGTCAAACTATAATTATTATGGACATATACATTTCCATAGCAACCAACCGTTCCAACAATTGCGATTTCTATCAAATTTTGTCTTAATTTATCACTACAGGAAAAATAAAAAGATTGTGGGAATTGTAATAATTTGCAAATATACAATATACATATATCATTATAAACAATCGGAGAAAAAATTATATGTTCAACTCGGCAGCAAAGTAGATTGACTGCCTTAGCTGAATTCCTAGCCTCGCTACGCTCGGCTATGAACTATCAGCCGCGGCAGTCAATCTACTACTTTGCTGCTTAGTAAAACAAATAACTATTTCGTCCCTTCTTATGTATTTACCATTCCTAATGACCTTAGGGAAATTACGAAGTGGAGCCACTCGGAAAGGGCAAAGCAAGGACTATGTTAATTTTTTAATATTTTATTGGAAGTATTTTCCGGCATAGTTGCCAAGGATTCCAATCTTATTTTTGTCTTATGTTCTATTACATGACATAGTGAAAGAAAACAAAATATCTTAAATTGATTGATATATCGCACTCAGTTTTTAGCTTCCTACATCCTACAATGATGTGTGATCATATATTTCTCTTCCTACAGCCATAGCTGCCAATTGCTTTATACAAAAATGTCCCACTTTCTCTATGAATAATTTGTTGGCTTTCCCTTCAACTTCTTCTAGTTGGTAATTAGTTCATGTTCTGTATAGGAATTACATTATCTGCCACCCTTTGAGAATGACTGTGTCACATTACACGTTTTGCTTCAGTATCATTAGCGATTGTATGTTTGAGGGCCATTAATATGTGACCCTTGCCCTTCTTGAAATTCTTATCCGTAGCTGCTAACAGTTTCTTAGTTCTTTTATCTCTCTGCCACACCTCATTGCCTCAGGATGTGACGCGTTTTACAATAGCCTTATATATTTTTTGATGACCGATAAACTTTTTTCCAGAGAATTAATTACTTTTCTGCCTTGGTTGTTCCATTCTTTGCTAGCTTTGACTCGAGTTATCTTTAGCAGCAAATATTTTTAGTTCTTGTAACATTAGATTGTGCGATTATCAGTTAATCCACAAAAAAGAAACAAAAACAGCTAATTTTCTCCGCTGCTGGACTGACACATGAAAGATTTCAAGTAAATCCAAAATATTGCAGTCTTAAAACTATGAAGAAGAACTAAACTTGCTATGAATTTTCAGAGCAATTCAACAATAGTATTATGTTAGCTAAAAATTAGTCGCATAAGGATAGATACAATAAAAGATAAGGATAAGCATGCTATGTAATTACAAAAGTTTGGGAACGTAAAAAATGATTACTATGCATTTTTGTTTTTAATGTTTTTGTAATTTTTTGCCCCAAGGTATGGTTAGAAATTGACATACAAATGACAGAGACAAGTCAATCGCTTTGGATGAATACTTCAAAACTGGTTATATTTTATTTCTAAATAGTTTAATTTTTTTTTTCAAAAATTGTGCAAAGTTACCCGGCAGGTCATGTTACTGCTTTGCGTTTGTGGTATGCTGAAGGGACTTTGAGCACTAGGAGGACTATACATATTAATTTGCCTGCTTGCTTTGACCGGAACATTATTTTTGACTGCACAAAATTACCCTTAATGTCAAGTTACTTTCCATAGTCAATAGTGTCACGAATTGAATTATTAACTGTGACGCCACGCCTTACTTAGCGTGTAGAAGAGTAGCTCAGATTTATGAACGCACTACGTTAAGTTGAGAAGAGATAATAAAGGAGACACATCGATAAAAACAATAACAAGTTTATTTACAAACAAACTTAAAAACGGTTAGGCTGTATACTAATAAAGGCGTGTTTAAGTTTATAGATTAATTAAGAGTTTACACTATACCCAATTAATATTAAATGCATGTCTTCTCGAGGGAGGCTTAGTTCAAATTTTTTCTAGCAAACGACGTCACTTTTATTAATAAAGTTTATGTGAGCGGAGTTGTCTTTTATTTATGTATTCGTTCTGATATTTATAAGGTAAGTCCTTCTGGTTTAAGTTTATCACAAATTGCTAAGGCTTTTTCACTACTTTTTAAAACTCCCCAAAAACTATCCCTTTACTGAAAATTCTGATACTTCACTCGTAAATTCGACTCTCTCTACTTTTAGTAGCCCCTAGATGCCGTATACCTGTGCATACGTCCATTCAGGTTAGGTAAGGACCTGATTGCCCTATGCCTGTGCATAGGGCAATGAGCGGAATTGAAAGACCCGAAAGCCTGACGAACTTGGCGTTTGCTTGCGTATTTATATGTTACAAAATGCTGATGGCTGCATCATTAAAGATTAAAATCGCTCCCGTCGACCGCTCAAGTTGTTTATAATTAACAGTGAATGTTTATGTAACATTTGTCAAGTTCAAGTTTAAACTTAGGACAGGGTGATATTTAATTAATGCTTTTAAGTAGTTCACAATAGAATCTTATAGATTAGTATGTCTGAGCAACTTTTTGCAAAGGTAGGTAAAGCTTCAGTTACCTATTTACTACTTTTAATTCTTCATTCTCTTGGGAGACATTATTTACTTTTGGCCAATCTTGGCTGAATGTGAAGCAATTTCCTAGATTTTTAATTTAATTTTTAAGTGAAATATTACGAAATAAATGTATATATGAGAGTTCGAGGATATTTAAAATTGATGCGTTTTACTGATTTTTTGGAATCACTAAAGTGAGAGATTCATTCACTCACTCACTCATAAAATAACTCGTCTTGTTTTCCATCTGGCCGTTTTCACGCTTTTGTCATTGATCGAATGACTGACTACACATGCTTCATTCACTTCAGTGATGATTACCGGAACTGTTTCATCTTCGTAAGTGAAAACGACGTATTTACCAACTCCTTTCTTTAGAAGTACTGAATTAAAGAATTATCTTTGTCGCTGAAGCTTTCTGGTCCCAGGCATAGCGAGTCATCACAAGAGAGATGATCCGTTTCATTTTCATCATTGCCAGCATCATACTGTTTCTCTTTCGACATTTTCGGATTTTTCTTTCTGGCCTTTGTTACATCTGATGAAAGAGCAAACTCTTCTTTCCGCGTAATATTGACACTTTGACCTGGGGCAATATTCAATTTTCTTTTTTCGATGCGTCGAACTCCGAGGTTCCAAAACATCTGCTGACTTCTTCTCCAGAATTATCTTAAAACTGGAAGCACCCTTTAATATATCTGACTCTCCCAGGTTTTGAGTGTAGACGTTTCTCCAAAATTGCACGTTCCTTTTCAGTTAAAAGTTCTCCATTGCCAACTTTCTTTAATATTGATGCGAATATTGTACCGGACAACCTGGTCCAAGGAAAAATAGTGATAACATACGGGTTTGTAATAAACTTGGAGGTCGAGAGAAAACAGGCTTTGAATTCACTGTTGGCAGTTGTTTTAAATCGCCGCAAAATATTACTTAAAACCCTCCAAAGTTAGCATTCGAATCTTGACTTACTGCTTCCAGTCGATTGTCAATTTGTTTTAATATTTCATAACTCAGTATGCTAACCTCATCAGCAATAGTAGTAGTTACTTCCAGGGTAACGTGTCATAAATTTTATTATCATGAAGACCTTTAAAAGCTCCTCAAGAGCAATAGAGTAAATGACACTTTTGCAAAACCCAGATTGTAAACTGGACGCTTGATTCGGCGCGATTGCATCCATTAGCTTTTTCAACAGGGCGGGAAAGTGTTGTTTGTCAAATGATATTTTGTTTCTTCCCGTGAGATTGTATTCTTCTGAAACTTTCCTTCAGATTTTAGTAATTAAAGAATGCGACGCGACGTCGAGAAATCTGAGTACTGCTTGGAGGTAAACAGACAAATCTGATGTTATTTTCATTACAGCCCTGAATAACTATGACGAATATGAACGATGAGAAGTTATTTCCCATTAATTCCTTTTTTTAAAGCAATATAAGAGGGAAGAACGACTTCTCAAACGCCAACCCGTCGAGCCAGGGTCCTCTCTAAAGTTAGACTCGCCATAACGAAAAATGTTTTATTGGGAAACGTCCTCGAAAGCGGTTGTCAAATTATCGATATACTCTGTCAAAACTACTTCCTTTATCGATGCTTGCATTTTTTTATGTTGGCCACAAATCGTGTAGACAATTCAAGATGTCGTTGTAGGAAAAACACATAAAAATTTCTAAAGGGCAGTTATTCTTAAAATTTGAGAGATTTCTCCGTATCTTTAACAAATACTCTTTAATAAATGTTGCGCAAATCAGTTTATGTCGAGGGAAAGCCAAAGTCACTCACTTGAAGTGTACATTTAATAAATTCTTCTTCTTCGTTCGGAGAAAATATTATTGATTTACCAGGCCTTTCGAGGTGGAAACCATTCAGCTTGTAATTTATGATCTTTCCACTAATGCCGCCTCAGGCACCAACAATTCAAGACGCTTACCCTCAAGCTTCAAGTGTTTCCCATGTTTCAGATTCGATCTTGGTCGATTTTCTAAACAAACAGAGATGTGCTCGTAGGCACTATAATTTACCATAGGGCTAGTTCTAAAGTCATTTTGTAAATAAAACAAAAAGCTTTAGCATTTTATGAATATTTTAATAAGTTATTTTACTTGAAAACAACTGGAAGCTCATAAATAAACAAAATATAAACATTGAATGATTGTACGTAGTCAGTGCTACGATATGAACAATATTAGTCGAGGGAAGATTCGACCTTGCAAAATGTTACATAAATAAAACTCTTAAGAACTAAAGCATTGCATAAACAATTGTAATCCTAAATAAATGTATGGTTATAAACATAACCTTGCAGCTAAATACAGTTAAATGTTCATTAAGGTTCCCGCGGAACAGCTACGTATGACCTCGATTAGCAGAGATAACTTTAAGATAAAATACAGTAACATACAAGCGATAATAACAAGATAAATATTAACTTAATGTCCACATATAAGCTAATATGTACACTATATTCACCAATTGACGAGCAACGTTCAAATCGTTCAGCAGTTTATCTTCCAGCACAAAGGAGTCACTTAAAAACACTTACTAGGTCTTTCCTTAGCTTCTATATACAATGTACTTCAACTTCTTGCAAATAAAAATGACTCAATTGGTGTATTGAGATTTGTTTGAGAATGATATGCAGATATATGCTTATGGCAGGGCTATTATGATGCCTTTGTGGAATGCGTTTTATGCACGCAAAAATTATTGTAAAACCCGCTACGCAGATCGCGTAGGTAGGCTAAACTCAGTGAATTGCAATAGCACTTATGGGATACTTTATATTGTAATAAAGCTGAGAGAATATTGAGAGATTGGGATTGTAAACGTGTGAGTTTACTTACCTGGCCTGTTGCCGAGGGTACGATTAGTACAACGTTTGAGAATGTTGAGAGATTATGATTGTAAACGTGTGAGTTTACTTACATGGCCTGTTGCCGTGGGTACGATTAGTACAGTGTTAAAGAATTAGAGAAAAACCTCCATGGCCGTGTGCCATGAGGAGCGATTGGGGATCGCGACTTGCTTTGAAGAGGGCCAGTTAACAAGTGAATTCTAGATTCTAGAACGGGAGAAGCGTCGTCTGTCGACTTTTGGCGCGTTAACTTACCCCCACATTGTCATATTACGTCAGTAAAGGTAAATAACGTAAATATAGAGAAATTGTGTAAAAGCTTAGCATCACCGGTTGTCTAAATTAATATTATGAATTTTAACACAAATCTGGTTGAAATCTGCTCGCTAGTTTTCGTAAAATTCGATTATTTTAGGGAATTTTAGGTTGGGTGAAGTGGCTATCCTGTAGGGTAGCGCTGTGATTGGTCGGGTTCAGATGAGTGAACGTTGTAACTAGAGATGGCGCTACGAGTATCGCCAAGGTTTTTAAGATTCATTT
>MU182024.1:423543-437286 GCA_016904865.1 Pissodes strobi | reverse complement strand
CATTTAATTCTGTTTATAGTTTAAACGTAGCCATAACATCTCTATAAAACGAATTTAAAATCGCATTCTTTCGTTGTCAATAAAACTGTTGTTATATCTGACCTTCCTGGGCAAAGTGGTACGGGTGATATAAAAGTTTAGTTTTCCCATAAGCTCGATAAAAGCAACCTTCCTCGGTTAAAAGGTGTTTGCAACACACATTACTTGGGACGAATTGAAATTACCGAATGTTTGTGGTGGTTTCCATAATTATTACCCATTACTGGAGAGTGTAATATAATTCCACTGATATTGTTTATTGGATTAGATAATCCAATGTTTACATCTAATGCCGCACCTGGAGAAAACTAATTATATGTGGGGCTCGTGCGATATTTCAAAAACCAACATGTCAAATTTTCCAGATAATTTCTCGGATATGTTTTGAACGTTTTCAATTTTTGCCAATAGCAGTCGTGGATACAAAATCAGGAAAACGCTGTTTAATTCAATAGGTCACTGGTCAAAATCCAAATTAACGATCCTTACATTTTCATTTCAGTACGTTTAATAGCTAAGATACCGCTGACCCTTTTCAGGCATTGACTTGAAAGAGGTTGGGGATAACTTAGCTGACTGAAAATTCAAAGGCGGCGAAATTAAAATAAAAGAGTTTAACGCAAAAAAGGGGTGAGTACCAGAGTCATACTAACTTAGCACTACCGTGATTCAAAATATGACAGCAATTTGGAGATACATGACAAATGAAGAAATGTAAAACTAATTTATACAACCAAATAAAATAGCATAATAAAAAATTATGTGACTCGCCTTTATAAGCACACAACTGAAGTGAAACTTGTGAAAGTCATCTTAGGAATTGTGTCTATTTTTTTGGAGCTTTTTTTCCTCAACTTTTGTTTCGGTTTCGACACTTCACTTTTTTTTTTCATAAGATATTTTTTTTCTTCCATTTTTGCCTTCTCCGACCTCGCAGCTCAACTCCTTCGCCTTTTTTTCGCTAAAAAACGCATTTCTCTAACTTTTTTTTTTATTATTTATTTTGTTTTATAATACTTTTTTTCACTTTTTCCCCATTTTTTTCGAAAATTTTTGGGTATATGGGGGGTGCGGGTATAATTCCCCCCACTGATGACCCGGTGATACGGCGTCATCGCTTGTCAATTTTTCGATCCTCGGCTACATATCCTGAAAATTTAAGCCCTCTAATGTTTCACTTTGATTTCCGTTTCATTTTTTCGGACTCACTACCTTCGGTAAAGAAGTTTCACTTAAATAATGATAAATGGTTTATTATTCCATACAAATAAAAAGGAAGATGTAATATTAATCACACTGGAATAAATGGCCTTCGAGAGAAAGGTCCTCCTAAAGTAAAAAAATATACAAACAATTTACAAAAACATATCAGTAATTCTAATTGAAACAAGTAAATGTTGTAGATCACTATACAGGAAATATCAATATCACCACGCAAGAACAGAAGCCATAAAAAAGTAGAGTAGAGGAGAAAGAAAAGAAAGAAAGTCTATCTTATGGAAAAAAGATTAAAATTAAGTCGGATTGTAAATCACTTAGAGGTTCTTAAATTAATTTCATCATCACTCTTCAGATAGTACAGTTGTTGTTCAATTCTTTCAAGTTTTTCAAAGAGGTACGGAGGAATTTTAAATTTTATAATTTTATAAAGCAAGCAGATTGTGTTAGAATGAGACACGTTAAAGCAACGTAATTTTGTAATTGTAAATTTGTTTATTCTGGTAATTTTGGGCCTTTTGAAGTTAATTTGGGCAGGTGTGCAAAGTAACTCTAAATATATAAAGTAACCATAACTGGTTAGTTGAAGTTCAATTCTTTTTATTCACTTCATTCATTGCCTAACGAGTACGATCTGCGGAAGATCGGTGACGTAAATAAGGAACAAGATTGGTCCAAGGACGGAACCCTGGGACACACACACATCAATTTGTAGTCAACTAGATTTAGCGTCCTCAAAAAGCATTTTTTGTGTTCTACTCGATAGGGATGAGCGGAACCAGTTAAGTGCAACTCCTCTGAAACCATAGATTTCAAGTTTCTGCAGCAGTATTTTGTGACTGACACAATCAAAGGCTTTGGATAAGTCACAGAAAACTGCCGCTGCACATTCTCCGGGATTCAACTGCATATAGAGATACCCTACAAAATTAAATGCCGCACCACTGGTTCACACTCCAGCCTGGCAGCCAAATTTAGAATAATATGCTTTTTTAGAAAGTCCATTATTCGAGTTTTTACCAATCTCTGCACCAATTGACCCTGGCTCTAAAAAATGCCGTATCAAGAGTAAATACTCAGTGACCATTCGCAATACATCAAATTTTAGCATTTCTTTATGTTGGTTGGCATAAAGAATTAAAGCCTTAATTCGACATATTCTTTTATCAGGCATATCAGTCAATGCTATGCAAGCATTAATATCAGATTTGTGTTTACCTCTAAACAGTAGCTACTTATATTGCTCTACTCCTGGGCGCCGCCGCCGTCTCCTTTGAGGCACTTAAATATGCCTGGAGGAAAAGGTTAGAAGAATACCAAGGATCTCCCATGAGAAGAAACAAGACTCTAAAGCTAATGGACGCAATCAAACCGAATCAAGCGCTAGATTTTCAATCTGGATTTCGTAAAAGTGACATTTACCTTGTCGAGCTTGAAGAGTTTCTAAAGCCCCTTAAGATAAGGGAATCCTATGATACGAAACTCCTTAACGACAGTTTGAAAGTATTACTGGAAAAGAAGTCAGCAAATCTTTTGGGTCCTCGGAGTTCGACACGCTCTTTTTGTGCAACAAAAACATGACTCGCATCTCTACCCGACCCCCAGAACATCACTTCAAACCTCAGCACAGAGTGCAGGTTTTGCAAAATATATTACGTTTAGGTTACTAAGGTTTAGGTATTTTGACATTACTGTCAAGGAATAGCAAGCTGAATTTACTTTTTTGCAAATACTCGAAATTTGTTCTGACCCAATTCTGATCTACGTGTTTTCAGCTAGGGTGATATCCTGGGAGCCAAGCCGGACCCCCCTGGGGACTTACGCATCTCTCCGTCTGGTCCTAAAACAAATGTGATTGGTCTTTTCAGTGTTGAGGACGAGACTGTTTTTCTGCCCTCAGCAGGTGGCCGCTGGCGACATTCAAAAGGTCAGACAAGGGTGCCCCAATAACAAAAATGTTTGTATCATCAGCATAGTTTACCCGACAGGAGCTTCCATGAAGTACTTCTGATGCCAAGTTGTTGACATTTCCCTCAGGTACGCGTAGCCGAAGATGCCCCTCTTCTGAGAAGTGCTTTACTACATTTCTCTCTAAAACCACTCTCTCTGCCTCCGACTTACCAGGTATGAGTGGATCCAGTTTGATGCAGGTCCCCGCACACCATACGTCTGCAGTTTCTCCACCAGAATGGGGTGATCCACACTTCGACAAGTCGAGAAACATTCCCATGGATATGCCTCCATCCTTGCTTCCCCCAACAGTCCTGTTCACAAAGTCATAAATCGCTGTTTCGATCGACGTTTTCTTAAGGTAACCATGCTGAGAGTGACTAAACAATTTTTCATTGTAGAAGAAGCGTAGCAGTCTAGTTCACATTGCTACTTCAAATATTTTGGAAAATGTTGGTATTTGGCTAATTGTTCAGTAGCTCCCCAGCAAAGCCACATTACTCTTTTTATGTATAGGTTTAACGAGCGCCAACTTCAGGCAGTCAAGAAACACACCATGGTTACCATTGATGATGTGACACAAAGGTATAGCAATTTCCTCATTTGATGAGACTTCACCGTACCCTGCACTCATTTTATTTTTAAGTGTCAGGATTATCTTTAAACTTCCTCAACAGTGACAGGTGTTAAAAAGAATGATTTATTATTAAGGGGAATATCGCACGTAAAGGCAACCTGCTGCTTAAGGTTGCTCAAAAGGTCCGGCGCTGCGTTAATGACAAAGTGATTGAAGTTGTTACATATCACATTCGGATTCCTGGAAATTAGGCAGTCAGCACGCCTCGTTTTCTTACCCCCCACTTCTCTCACAATCTGCCAAACACTTTTGAACTTATTGTCACTGTTGTTAAGACGATCACCATATTGAGCCGCGCGGGCCCTAGCAAGTAAGTTATTATATCTACGGTTGCTTCCCCTGTACGCACCATCATGCCAAGCTTCAATCCTGCTAAACGCCAATAAGGCATGCAATTGATTTTTGCATGCTGCAATCTCCTCATTAATGCCGATAAGCATTTTTTTTCGTTTTTGGGTTTGCTGCCTTTATCGGAAAACAGTGGTTAAATATAGGCAATATGGTATGCCATTGAAGACTCACCGGATTCCTGAGATAACATTCCCTTAAAGTACTCCTTGTTGTGTGCATTGAATATTCGCTTTTTTTACTCTCTGATTTTTCTCACCTGCTTGTACCTTAAAAACAACCTTCTGAAAGAGTCATAGTTGGTAAAATTATTATGGATGCAACTTTTAGTGGTCCTGCACACCCTTGTATAATCTAAAATTGATGGACATATATTGAATGGCTGTAACAAAAAAACAAACAACCTAACCCAAACTAACCCAAACTATTTAGAAATAAAAATTAACCAGCTTACACTCTTACAAAGCGATTGACGTGTCTGACATTTTTAGGCCAATTTCTAACGAAATTATTACTAAAAAAACTATAAAAACATAAATAAGTGTGCAAAGTAACCCAGTGCTAACCCAAACTAATAATAACCCAGTACTACGGCATGTTAAGAAGTGGAAGTCGTCACGAACATAGAGCAATTTATTTTCCGAAGATATAGTCACGATGGAGCCCTAAATTGAAATTAAATTAAATGTCACTAAATAAAGTGAGGAAATGTATTAATGTCAGCAGAACAGTGGCGTTTGCATCAAGGAATAAATGTTTTCAACTACAAGGAGGTATATTGATAAGATCCCCCTAAAAATGAATGTTTGGAAGCCAATCAAAAAAGGGACGACCGTTATTGGGTCATTTTATGATATTGTCAGATAATTTCGTAAAAAATACGTTGAATGCAAATTATTCTTCTTGATGAATATTGCATACCAGTAACAAGGAGAAAAATACAAATGAATCAACCAAAGAGGTCTGTTTTCAGAAATTTCAATAAGAAGTCGAGACGACGATCATTAATGTTTAATTTCTAGAAGATAGGTTAAGTACCTATTAACAATAACGTCCGTCCTCTAAAAGATTAATATTCTATTTAAGTTTTAATAAATGACGGCTGGAATGCTTAAGAACCCTCCACAAAGACATAATTGTCCACGAAATTCCGGCAAAAGTTTTTAGCCTTGCCGAAATTACCTTTTCGCCGAAAGGGAAGTGAGTGTAATGGCATGAGTATCGTTGTATTTAATTGGCGTACATGTGTTTCTGTTGTTTCGGTTCTTGACTAATACGCTCGAATGAGAAGACATATAGGACAAAATTAAATGGGAGCAAAAAACGGAAACGACAGAAAATCGTGACTGACAACAACTTGCCACTAATATCACATTGTACGGATTGAAGGGGGCGTAATTAATATCATTATATATTTTACATTAAATTTATCGCATGACGAGTTAAATAATATATATACACATAGAAATAACTACAAGAAATTTAATATTAGGTGGTAAAAGATTAAGTAAATATATACAGTACACCTTCCAAATTAATCATCTTTGATGTTTAAAGGATTTGGATAATTAAAGCGTTGTTTGAATTCAAACAACGATTAAAGTCAAGTGCTCACATCATTAAACTGAAGTGCTTACATCCTTCTTCGCATTTTATTGTGCTATATCCTTTTTTTAAAAATATTTCCAGTATTTCGATGATTTGTTTACAAGCTAATCTAAGGTTGGTGTTATTCATTTGGTATGACCTAGAGACTATAGAGGTTACATTTAGCATAACAGTCACAAAAAACTTTCAAATCAGGGGAAGGGTGTACAAAATGACATATTATAGTAGCATTATATAGTTTAAAAGCTAATGGTACAGCATATAATAAAACATAAAGTTATTACTTTATCTGTGATCAAATCATTTTTAATAAAATAATCCAAGAGCTACTTTTATATAAAAAGCCAAAATAAAATATTACAACATCACCCATGTGGGTAAAATGACACATCTACTTTTTCAATGTAGTTTTAATGACAAAACAAAAATGTGCAAATTTTACAATTTGAACATTTTTGTCTGCCCAGCACAATCAGCATGGGCCCACCTGGAGCCATATTTCTCCTGCTTTTGACGTTTAGGGTTGCTTTGTTATTGTTTTTTATGTTCGGCAAACACACAAAAGGAAAATCCTATACCACTTAACGAGCGGTTCGTGTGCAGAGAAGACGGTGGATGTTGGACTTGAAGCGCTGTAGCTTGTAGTTTTCGGGAAAGACGTTACTCGAGAGTCGAAGAGCGAAGCAGTCCTCCAGAGAAAGGAGTCCCGCAACAGGGACGTCCTAGGTGTTAGCAACTGAATTGCGTGTTGACGAGCAGCTTGTGTCTGACAGGTGTTTCTGTTTGGCTCAACTCTGCGTGAAATCATAAGTGCCAGCTCGTTCGAAGACCTTCCGTAGTAATATCGATAGTAAAGAGATCGGTTAGCCACTTTTCTTCGATATCAAGGTCTTTAGTCAACACTGGGTCATCCACAAGACGGACTGCTCTCCTCTGTATGGAGTTCAATATCTTGAGCAGTCCCATGATACTTCCCTGACATGCCGAGCTCCACACAAGGGAACAGTATTTCAGATATGGTCTTATCTGGGCCTTACAGAGCAGTAAGAGCTGATGAGGTGTATATAACTTTTTTATAGAGTGCTCCTAGCTTTTGTGATGCTGCATTGGTGATTTTGGTGACGTGATTACGCCAAGACATGACTTTTTGTACGTTGATTTCCAGCAAGCTTATGGATGAGGCTAGCGTCAGTGTTTGTCATGTCATTGATAAATCAGGTCCTGCGGTGTTTGCTTTTTTTGAGAAGACAGCTGCTTGAGTCTTTCCTGCGTTAAACTGGACATTATTTTTCTCACCACATTCCACGATAGCGTTTATATCCTCAATGATGGCAGCAATCTGATTTTGTCCCTCGCGTTGGGAACGAGCAGCGGTCATTGGAGTTCGCGACATGAATGAGGATATAAAGAGTGCTGTCTTCTGCAAAGCTGTAAATAGAATTGCTTGTCTTGTCTAAGAGGTCATTGATATAGAGCAGGAACAGTGTGGGAGATAATATACACCCTTGAAGAACTCCGGCATTGATTTCAATGTCCATCAATACCAACTCAGATGCTTCGATCCCTTAAAAAATGGAAAGCCATAGAAACAGTGCTGGTGGTAGTCCGTATGCTGTCAATTTGCTTAATAATCCGTCATGCCACACCCTATCAAATGCTTTGGATATGTCGAGAGCCACTACACGAGATTCGCCGTAGCTCTCGATGGCTTTGGTCCACAGGTAGGTCACGTAAGCCAGGAGATCTTTCGTTGATTTGTGCTTGCGAAAACCATACTGGCGATCGCTTATGATGCCTGCCGATTTGAAATATTTTAAGAGCTGTTCATTGATCAGTTTCTCCATGACTTTGGACATGATGGGAACTAAGGCAATTGGACGGTAGTTATTTGGAATCGTTTTTTTGCTTTTCTTCGGGATTGGTTGCACTTGAGCGCATTTCCAGCTAGAGGGACAATATGCAGTTCTGCATGATAGGAAGAAAAACCAGCATGTTAGTTTAGCAGCACATTTCTTAGGCACTATAGCTGGAACGGCATGTGACCTTGTCAGTATCTAGGCTTTTGAGTATTTATTTCAGTTCGCGCTAGCGAAATACCAGACCCGGCATTGAGGAATTAACTCTCGGGATAGTTGGTGGAGTCTTTCCTTGATGATCTAAGATAGAATTTAATGCAAATATTTCGGCAAGAATGTTTGCTTTTTCTTTGGCCGTTTCCTCTATTGAGCCATCATCTTTGGTCAGTGGTGGGATTGACATCTTTGAGAAACCCTGATTGACAGCAACTGACCAAAAGGATCTTGTTCCGTCAGGACAGTTGAGAAGCTTGTTCTTGATCTGCTCGTTATATCCCTCCTTGCTCTCGTCAATGGTCCGCTTACACTGGTTTCTAGTCGTGATGAATATATTTCGATTTTCGGCTGTCGGATTTCGGCGCCATTTGAGATACGTTTCGTAGAAGAGGGGATGAAGGCTTCCATACCAGCTAGGATAACTTGAGTTATCTCATCAGCAGATTCAGGGGTGTTTTGATTCCTAAAGCAGACATCTTTCCAAGGAAAAGAGAGATAAAACTCCCGAAAATCACGCTACTTTGCAGGTTTGTAGTGCCAAACCTTTCGGGGTACCTGTGGATCCTGTATTTTGATAGCATGTTTACAGGTTGCGGAGATAAGATTGTGGTCCGATGAGCACAACGGTGGTTGGACAGTTAGAGTGTAGAGGTCAGGGTTAGTTGTTAAGAATAGATTCAGGAGGCTAGCAAAGTCTTTTTGACACTCAGGGATCCTGGTGGGTTCGTCAACCAGCTGAGTAAGTCCGTGACTTATAGCAAAAGACCCCGCTTCTCGTCCTTCAACGTCGTTTTTGTTGGAGTGTTTCAACCAGTGCATATTATGTACGTTGAAGTCTCCTATTATGGTAATTTCTGCCGTTGGATAGTTGATTTGCAGAAAATGTGAAATGTTCTTAAGAGGAAATATTAAGGCTGGGGGAATATAAGTACTGTAGCTTGCCGTACTCCTCTTTCGGCATTGGTAATTGCACCAACTTGCTTCCGTCCGGTGGCGGCGGTGGAAAATACCTTTTGATGGCGTTGCACAGTAGAAAGTGCTGATTCGCAACTATTTTCATTGTCTATTATTTTCTTTTCTATAATATTTTATAGAATCGCAGAAAATTGGGCGACTTGTGTTTTTTTTAACTACAAAAATTAGGCATAATATATTTTTTCTAATATTTCCTGTAAGTAGGTGACTGTTGGAAATAAAGAGCTATTTATTTATTTATTTATTTATTTATTTATTAAACGCTTGTACCTCGCTGCAAATGTGGGTGGTTTTCTCGCAGCCAATCTTTTCCTGCTGCTTGTCAAAGGAGTGGTCAAATCCGTTCCTAAGAGTTAACTGATAGGCTGATTCTAAAACCCCTTTTCTTGTCAATCCAAAAAATCCTGGCTCTAATAATTTAAGTTGCTCAACTAACTGACCGTCTACGCGGCAGTAGGGAATGTAGGTTTAAATCTGCCTCGCTGTTTTTGTCCGCTTTGTACTAGTAATTTTTTTTAACGCATATCTTCTTAAAGTTCCTTGTGGAATGCCGTAAGCTTTGGAAGCTTTTAGCAATTCCATGTGATCAGTGGTAACAGCTTCTATTAGTCCTATTGCTTATAGCATAGAATAAACACTCCGTGATTACCTGTTCCCTGTCTAACATATACGAGTATATAATCGTGGGATTTTAATATCTGCAATAAAAATTATTTGACAAGTTTGAAATTTGACACTGGTAGGGTACAATGACATAGTGTGTCATTTTGCTTCTTTGCAATCAGATACACGTTTATTTTTATAAAATAACCTTTATTTTATTCTGGGTCTTGTGACATATAGGTATCTACGATTTCACAATTTTCATTTTTTTCACTAGAAAGGGAGTGTCCTATAGAGTAGTTTAAGCCAAAAAAATCGGAGGATCCGCCACATTTGAGCCGGAAAAATAGCCCCAAAGTTCGAGTTTTGACAAAAATTTTCAGCACCATTTCGCAAAAGCACTAGATATATAGACAATACATACCTGAAAATCAATTCTCGGGTGAAAATGTTAACCAAGAGACATTTGCGTAGAACGAGAGGTTTCCGTTTTGTCCCGGTCCTAATTTAAGGCGGCCCATAGCCCCATGAAACAAAATAAAAGTTTACTTGTAAGCATCCTCCTTTTTACTGTCAAATGTCACAATAGCCGAAATAGATATTTTGAAGAAGGCACACTGTTGCCAGACGTTTCAGACTGAAAAGATATGAGATTCGATTGTCCTACTGCGTTCTTTTCCTGATTTTGGGTATGGCTTGGGTTAGCACTTGGTTAGTTTCCTTTTCTTGAGCCCCGGAGCGAGCGAAGAGGGAAGCGAGCGGAAATAATTACGGAAATATTACTTTAATGATAAAACTATTTGGGCTCAGAGTCGTATAATCGTGGATATACAGCAGCTTGCATGTGTTTCCGCGAATGTGACTGTAAACATTATAAACCCACACATTTTACGCTATTTTGATATTCTTTGGGAGGATTATCGTAAATTGGACACTTACAATTAACTGACCATGGGAGAATCAATTTTTGTATAAAAAATCATTAAAAACTTGTAAAAAACTGCTATAAATGCTACTACTTTTCACTGCGCACTTTCAATTTATTATTTTGTGTTTATTGAAATCGCGCAGACGGCGCAGGGCAGGTTTGTAAACACCGCTGTGTTGCCACATTTATTCTTTAATTCTATATGATTTTAAATTAAATATTTTATTTCTCCGTTTACCAATTTTATGTTAGTCAATACATCAAAATTACAACAAATAATGTAAAAATAAAGAACAAAATTCAAAATAAAACAGTTACGGGAATAGTGCGTGCGCGCGAACTTGGATTCATTTGTGTATTTATGGATTAATCACGGGTCTCTAGTTCATTAGCGTCTTGCCGCTGTGGGAAGCCTGATCCTCGTCAATGTTGTTTTCACATATTTTCACTTAATGCGTTTGTATAAAACGTTTAGAGAAAAGCAGGGATGTGAGAATTTGGCTGAAGTGGCGAAGCTCGCGTCTCTAGAACGCAAAGTAATTGGTACAACGCCCGGTCATTGCAAGTTTTTTTTTTTTGGATTAGTTAGTTTTTTTGTATGCCTTGGGTTAGTTTTTGTTGGTTGCGCCTCGCAGTGAGCCCTCCGCCACTGCGAGGCATAAAGTGAAAATGTAAAAATACAAATGTAAACATTAAAAACGCATGTAGGGCCATAAACCGTGCAGTTCGGCACAAGTCGGGGATTAACTTTCGCTTAGCTGAAATCAGTTATGTAAGAAATATTTGTTTATTTAGCATAGACAAAGTTTACAGAATTAAACATTGTAAACTTTGGTATAGAGCATCCTCCCCAAAATATCAAAATCATAAAAAAAAATTCTGCAGAAATGCATCATTTTAATTTTTTCGACTCTAGAATAACTGAAATCAGTTACATGAAAACATGTTTCTTTCTGTTTTACATTCTAACTATTTTTCTAAACATAATACCCCAAAAAACTTCTTGCGGAAATAAGTCATTTTCATTTTTTAAGTTAGTTTGGGTTAACTTTGGTTAGTTTAGGTTAGCTTTGGATAGTTTGGGTTAGCTTAGGTGAGTTTCGTCTCGTTTAAGCCACTACGCAATTGCGTGAAGAATGGCTTGCGCGAAGCGCAAGCCTTTCTTCACGCTATTTTAGGTGAAACAATTCCGGTTAGCTTTGGTTAGTTTGAGTTAGTTTAGGTTAGCTTTGGTTAGTTTGGGTTAGCTTTAGTTAGTTTGGGTTAGTTTCGTCTCGTTTAAGCCACTACGCACTAGCGAGAAGAAAGGCTTGCGCTTAACGCATGCCTAGGCGAAACAATTTGGGTTAGCTTTGGTTAGTTTGGGTTAGTTTAGGTTAGCTTTGGTTAGTTTGGGTTAGTTTCGTCTCGTTTAAGCCACTACGCACTTGCGAAGCGCAAGCCTTTCTTCACGCAAGTGCGTAGTGGCTTAAACGAGATGAAACTAACCAAAGCTAACCGAAACTAACCAAAGCTAACCGAAACTAACCAAAGCTAACCTAAACTAACCCATACTAACTAAAGCTAACCTAAACTAACCAAAGCTAACCCAACCTAACCGAAATTGTTTCGCCTAGGCTTGCGTGAAGAAAGGCTTGCGCTACGCGCAAGCCTTTCTTCTCGCAAGTGCTTAGTGGCTTAAACGAGACGAAACTAACCCAAACTAACCAAAGCTAACCCAAACTAACCAAAGCTTTTCTTCACGCAAGCCTAGGCGAAACAATTTTGGTTAGCTTGGATTAGCTTTGGTTAGTTTTAATTAGTTTGGGTTAGTTTAGGTTAGCTTTGGTTAGTTTCGGTTAGCTTTGGTTAGTTTCGGTTAACTTTGGTTAGTTTCGTCTCGTTTAAGCCACTACGCACTTGAGTGAAGAAAGGATTGCGCGAAGCGTAAACCTTTCTTCACGCAAGCCTAGGCGAAACAATTTCGGTTAGCTTGGGTCAGCTTTAGTTAGTTTTGGTTACTTTGGATTAGTGTCGGTTAGTTTGGGTTAGCTGTGGGAGTTTTCGCGTTAAAATGTAATGCTAGACAGCCTCATGTGTGACTTTTTTCAATTTATGCCGTCAACATTGCTCTGCGCAATATGTAACGTGTCACAAAAAACTTTTAATTAGATAGTATTACATGTCACACAGAAAAATTTGTAAAATTCAAAAAGTGCATAAAGCAAAGATATATATTTCAGTTTGGCAACACTGCAAACATTTCGTGGTATTCATTATTCTGTCAATAACCTTATTATAAATTATTATACAGTTTTCGTATTGAAAGTAGTGAATATTATAGGAGGTCAAGTTTTCCAAGCATATTTAACTTTTAATCTATTCTAGACAGCATAAGCTATGGATTAAAATTGAAAAAAAAACTGAAATGGTTGGGTTTATAATATTAACAGGACCCCAAATATCTTTATCATTAAAGTAATATTTCACTTCACGCGTAACCCAAGCCATACCCAAGACATATCCAATATCGGCTCCTGTGACGATGAGAAAAAAATAATCTGGCAACAGTGTATCGGACAATTCGTCCGATCGCCGGGACACATTACGCGTTACGCGTCCTAAATTTTGCTTTCATTAGCCTTTTGCGTCTTCTCTGTCTGAAATCTTAACATACTGAACTAACTCATCATGGATATTTCGAATGTCTTCGATTTGATGAAGTTGATTGCCTACGATGACGATCGTTTATTGGAGGTATTGCAAAACTGTGGATTAGTCCGAGCAAGCTTTCGATGTCTCGATAGACGTTGTCGTCGACAATGTGTTCTTCAGGGACGAGATGGTACACCTTTAGGTAATAGTATATTATTTTATATGGAGGAAAAGTGATACTTTTCATGGCGCGCTCGTGTTTAACAGCCGAACGGAGTGAGGCTGGTAATAGAGAGCAAGCCATGAAAAGTAACTTTTCCTCCAAATAAAATATGCTGTTTTTTCTTCAAATGTCGACAAATTAATGCAAAAACGTCTCTTTTTAATAGTAATAATATCTAATTATTATTAAAGATAAATGGGTTCGCAAGGCGGCTTAGACCACGGTCGTAGGTGGCCTTGCTTAGACTGGTGTCGGTGAATATAATGTAACATAAAGCTGTCAGTGGACACTGTCAACAATAATTATTTTTTTAAGATTCTCCGGTTGCGTTTTAATTCCGTATTGATAAGCAGTTATTGAGTAAGTTCGATTAAATAATAACCAATTTGTTCCTAAATTAGTGATTTTTAGAAATGCAGTCACAAATTGAGTGATAAATACAAATTGTAGTTTAATAACTTTTGAGTTGTTGACGCTTATTTTGTTGTCTGTTTGTATTGTATCTATG
>MU182024.1:389800-412295 GCA_016904865.1 Pissodes strobi | reverse complement strand
ATATATACAGTGTGTCCACTTAAGTTCGCACCATATGGGAAACTTTTTTATTATCAATTTTACGAAAAAAAGTTATTCTTTATAAAAAGTTCTGCTTGGTCCAAAACCTAAAATGCAACCCTCAGATATCAAATTTTTTCAGTACGTATACGAGGTTTGTCAGAAAATATGAATCTTGCCCAACAGTAAAGTAAATTTATTTTTGAAAATATCGAAAACTTTAATCAGTTATCTCTTTATTCGTTAAACAGTTGATAACCTTTACGTCTCTTAACTTCTAACTTCTATGTTGCATTATTTTGATGATGCATTAAAATAATTGATAAATATCAAAATTATTTATTTTACAATATCATCTCGTCACAGCTCTCCTAGATTTTCGCACCAAAAAACAACTAGGCCTGTCTTAGCCGTGTTTAAGGCAACTAATTAGTGCTTCCCTCATTTTATTAGTTATTTTCGCGTTCTAGATTGGTCCAGTCACCGCTCTCTAGCCTCTAAAAGTGCAGTTTAGACTTTCACTCGATCAACAGCGGAAGTTCTGTTCCCGTTTTCGCGCCAAAAGTTCACACCCTTTTAGGCCATTTTTTCTCCGTTTGTATGCCTCAGTTATCTTTGTCCAAGAATGGACAACTACCTCTTTTGGGCAATTTAACCCAATTCATCAAAGCCAGAAAGATAGCGTCCCCTTTGGAAAATTGAACGTAAGATGGCGGATTGACATTCCTGGTCGAATAATTTCTGCAATCAAGGTAAAAGCGGGATTTTATGGTTTCCGTAAAACAAACAAAGATTAAGTTGGAAAGTAACTAAGCAAAATCTCTCCCAGTTGAAGATACAGGTAAAGCAGAGTCAAGGTTCAAAGGTATGATGCGTGAACGTTGCTAGGTCGGAGAAAACTAAAAGTTTTAAATTAATTAAAGACAGAAAACTCAGTTTAAATCACAAAATCAAGAACTTTCAGTAGATATTCACTTTATAAATAACCTGTTTTGTAATATTAGTTGTATGTGTGAAAGGATGAATGTTTGAAATTAATATAGAAAATACTGTATATTTATATTTATCATATTCAAATGCAATTTACACCTGCATTATTAAATTAAATCAAACCGAATACATGTTTCAGTTTATCCTATAGATATAATCTCACTACCCAATGGTAATACAGTTCATTAAAACTGGTTAATTAAAAACTAAGACACCACCCCCTCCTTTATGGTTTTAAGCAATAGTAAAAATCAATTGTTTATCCCGATCAATTATCATGAGGGAATCATTGCCGATGTTTTGAAGAATATTTTCAGCAATTCTAGGATAAACAATGCCAGTTATCACTACAGGCTCCCAGAGAAACTGCCGTCAAGCTTTTCGAAGAAATAATTAGAAATTATAAACTGGTTCACCGAAAAAGACATACCGTTTTAAAGTGACATGCTAAAGAGGAAACATTTAAAACTTACGGCAGATCATAAGTCAAAATTTAAAAAAATACCTTATTGCTGAAACTACTAATGAACGTGTATTGGAAATGCTGCGATTACCACCATATCATCACTAATTAAATCCCATTGAGCTCATATGGGATCAAATGAATAGTTATATAGCTAGAAATAAGACTACTTTTAAGATGAAAGAAGTATATGAACTTTGAACTTGTCACTAACTCATTGAACATAATTACTAAACAAAACTGGCGAGACGCTATTAACCATATGATAAAGGAAGAACCATGAATATGAGAGATGGAAGAATCTTTACAACCACTTGTTTGAACATAATAACTAAACAAAACTGGCAAGATGCTATGAACTATGTGATAAAGGAAGAACAAGGAATATGGGAGATGGAAGAAACTGTACAGGGTGTCCCAAATTCGAGCCTCATCATTGGCATCTCGGAAACTAGAAGAGATACGAGGTCGGTTAAATGGAGGCAAAGTTGCGCAATTTGATGCTGATCAAAATGACACCTTAAAAGTTTAAAAAATCCGAATACTTCCGAAGATATTTAGAAAAAAACCGAATATTCGCGATTTCATTTTTATTTTTTTATGACTCTATTTGAATAGATATAATAAAATAAATTTCATATTCTCATTGCTACTTTTTCTGTTCTACAAGATGGTGTTATCATATTTTCAAACCGACGTTTCGTCTTTGAGCTGCCATAATCAACTTCGTATTTTTAAATACGGCCCTGGACTTTTTATTACGGACTTTAAGAGCTTCTAATGTTCCAACACCAATGATGTATCGCACTTGTTCGAAAAAATCATTTTAATGATTTCCTGGTAAAATCTTACCAAAAATATGTTTTCTGTCTCTCTCTAACACATGAGGTCTTATGGAAAATGCCATTAATATGAATTTATCGAATAAGTGCGATACATTATTGGCTTTGGGACTTTAGATGCTCTTAAAATCCGTAATAAAAAATCCAGGGCCGTATTTAAAAAAACAAAGTTGATGATGGCAGCTCAAAGACGAAACGTCGGTTTGAAAATCTGATTAAACCATCTTGTCGAACAGAAAAAGTAGCAATGAGAATGTGAAATTTATTTTGTTATATCTATTCAAATAGAGTCATAAAAAAATTAAAATGAATTCGCAAATATTCGGTTTTTTCCAAAAATCTTCGGAAGTGTTCGGAATTTTTAAACTTTTAAGATGGCATTTTGATCAGCATCAAATTGCACAACTTTGCCTCCATTTAACCGACTTCGTATCTCTTCTAGTTTCCGAGATCCCAATGATGAGGCTCGAATTTGGGACACCCTGTACAACCACTTGCTATTTTCCTAGAATCTTTGGATGACTCTTTGAAGTAATGGATGATGACCTCCAGTCTAAACGCTTCCGGAGCATAATTTAAAAATATCGGTTCTGTTCAGAACCACAAATTATTTAATAAGAGAAAAGTCGCTCAACTTTTAACTATGAGATTTCTTAATACTAATAATCATAATAGGAATAATAATAATAATAATAACACAAATCCACATGAAACCAATTGGAAATATTTTAATATCAATTCTGGTCATCATCAACCTCCGCCACTGGTGCTATACTTATAAATTATACAATACTGCACCTGCCTTGTGCAGTATAATTGAGGTTGTGTGCTGTCAAACATTTCATAACCATTTAAAAAATTATTTTAAATGATTATGAAATATTTGAATTAAAAGAAAAGCTAATCTATAAGCGATACGTATCCGAACCAATAATTTTCAATAACCCCTCAAATATTAGCAATTTAGCCTCAAGCAATCGCCAAAGTCCTATTCATGAGGTACATTAGTATTTTGCCCTTATGTCAAGAATGAAAGGTCTGTCGGGTCGGAAGGACCAAAGCCACAGGATCTAAAATAGTCCGACCGAGGCCATGGGTGGTAAAACTTTATAGACCATTGATAAAGCATCAAACACAATAAATTTTAGGATTTCGCTACTTTTTCTCCTGGAAAAGTTTAGGTATCGGTGTTTTATCACGAGCACAATATTTTGTTATTGCTTGATATATTATGGAGTTCAATTTTATGCAGTCTGACTATAAATTTATTTGGTGAACTTTACGAGAACAACACGTTCACCATCATATTTGAATCAAACATATTTATTTTATGTTGACGTTTTGCACATCTAACCGAGGATATTGATAATATAGAGAATTAAAATACAAGTTCATAAAATAGTATTTTAATAGTATTAGTTTTAAAATATTTTTAAAGAGAGAGTACTTGCAAATCGCTCTGTAAATTTCAAAACTGTCGGATATCATTAATTATTGGAGAATAAATATGTAATATAATGTAAGAAAACATCAAATCTTGAAAGTCGTTATATTTTAAAACCCCTTTTTAATGAATGTTAATGGCACCTTAAAATATACAATTTTATAACCCAGTTTGCAGTATACGAAACGCTTTAAGACGGAGAAAAATCTGCTGTATCTTCATATTCATTATTCAAAAAGTTGGATAATGACGTGCTATTTTTACGGAACTTTCGAAAGGATGAGCATCTCGTTACTAAGATGTCCCTTTATCCTAACATCAGTTGACGCGAAATTAAGAGGACGAAATTTTGTAGGTACTTATGTATAAAACCGGTTTTTTTGTGTATAATTTGGATGAAGATTTGATTAAGCGTTTCTGCTTAATAATTAATATATTAATTAACAATTTTAAGTGGAAAGTAATTTGGGTTTATTGCTTTTTTTAGTTTCAATGGAGTTGTGAAATATATTAAGTGTGACTTTATATAGAAAGGAGTTTTTTTTTTAAATGCATATTCACATATTAAATATATTTATTATGAAAACCTATTTCCATCAAATATATAATAAACACAAAACAGAAATAAATTAACCATGTTTGTTTTTAGAAATAAACAGATCATTTTTTGTGGCAATATTAGTTACGAATATGGCACTCGTTCAAATGGCATAGCTTTTCCAATACATCGTCTAACCCTATTTGAGAAAAGTCCATAATGGGTATTAGACTTTACAATAGATTAAATGATGACATAAAAAATATAACAAATGAAAAACATTTTAAACAAGGGTTGAAAGAGTTTTTAATAAACCTTGAGCCCTATAATAGTAAAACTATATGAATAGTCATAGATAAATACAATGTTTTGTTTATGTCTGAGTGTTGAAAGTTGTCGTCATTTCACTTTATGTATTATAATTTTTACAGATTGTTGTATAAGTTTATGTAATCTGAAATAGAGGTTATATAAAAAAGTCATAGGATGGCTAAAACTCATAAATCGAAATTTAAAGTAAATCTCCACGTGAATTCGTGTGAAGATAATGTTAAGCGGTTTCATTGATCCCTCTCGATTTAAGGTTGATATTAAGATATTTTTCACCATTTCGATATTTGATAGATGTGATTATATTAATAATGCCATTTACAGGCCTTAGCGTCGACAGGTGCTGCCAAATGTTTGGTACCGATGTCTAAACTAGGTCGTTGATTTTTAGTAGAGGAAAGGTGTCTAATTTAGGATAGTTTTTTTTTTATTAACTCACCCTATAGAGTTATAAACCCAAATAGTAAGAAAAATATATGGTTAAAAAAATTATTAAAAAAAAGACAGTGAGAACAATAAACAAAAATTTGCATTTTTATTGATTTAAAAAATTGTTGTCGAATTTCGGATAACAAGATTCTTAATTTGGGATGCAATGTTTTCAAAAAAATATTATGTCGCAAATATATTCTTTGTTCATGTGACTAGTAGCACACTCTTCGTGCACCCATTAGCAACATTTCTATGTTCTATATATAAATCTACAAAACATATACTCGACATCGACATCACTGGCTTCTATGCCAAGAATCGTCATCAAATACAGCCATCGTCGGATTCGCCGAATAAATCTTCGTCCAAAGTGTGCTTCTTTTTTGGCTGCTTTAGGCTTTTTATTGTTACTTTACTTATGCTCTTTGTTTTACACTGGCTTAAATCTCTCTTCGTTCTGTCCTTTTAGGCTAGTTTCAAGCTCATCCTTGTAAGGGGTGCTAGTAATGACACAACTTGCTCCTCGATTGCCTTTACCTAAATTTTGCATTCCACTGCATGACGGAATAGGATCGATATCTTCTATAGGAATTTTTTCTGTCTCAGATGTTTTGGCATTAATGCTTTTCGTCCCTTCTTTTCGGGTGTATTTTCAATGGGTCCTCTTTGATTTATATTTTCTGGCATTTTTTCTCTTGCGTGTTCTTCTTCTCGGGGGGGATTCGTCTTTCTGTAATAAAATCTGCATCCGAGAAAATATTTTGGTTAAAAGAAAAAACTCGCTCCTTTCGAAATCCATTAACAGAAATGTCTGCATTTGCAGACTTCAAGTACGCTTGGTACATCAAATTGTAGATCTGAAAAGCAGTTATGCTGCAACTTGGATAAGTTTCTAGCCATTATTGTTTTGCTTGTGAGCAATACGTCTTAAAAGGAGTCATGAATGACATGTCTAAGGACTGTAATTTGTATGACGTAGGGGGAGGGATACAGACGATTGGCACGTGATAGGTGCGAGCTGTTATAATCAGTTCCGAGTTTCTAGTGTGGCTGTAGTGGCCATTGAGGATAAGTCTAAATCAACTAAGAAAGAGCCACGAGCGTCATACCTGATAAAGTCCGCAATTATTTAAGGGCTGTATTCTAAAGTGAGAGAGATCACGTTTTACGGATGACGCGATGGCTTCTTCCTAGTCGATTCTTTTTAAAACCGGATCTTCTTCGGCTGGTTTAACGTGTGTAATAAAATGTCTAAACCATGTTGCTGCTCTTGGTCTCTTGTCCCTCTAATAGGCGCAAAACCTTCACTCCAGCTTAGAAGGAATCGAGAGTGAATAATTTCAAATTAAAAGAAAAATTTAAAATTTGAGAACTTAAAATTGAACCTGAATGAATTTAAGTGTATCGATACTTAGGCTAGAATGAGTTGTCATCTAAGCGTACAAATTAGGCCCTAGCTCAAATGCCAGAGAGTAAGGGTGGGTTTATTTATTTAAGGCGCCACGAGTTTGTTGACGGCACAAGCAAGAAATAACCCAAAGTTGAAATATGGAACTCGTTTTAGCTTAAGCTTCACGACAAAATAAAATAAAATAAATATGAATTATTATGGATCAGCAACGGACGCCTTAAATCTATCAACAATTATTATATCAACTGAAAAAAAACAATAGCGAAACCAGAAGTTAAATCGATAATAAAATATAAATTAATAAACAAAATGATTCAACTATTGAGCCCAAATAGAAATAATACGTACTAGATATACTTGCTTTTGGTGAAGTCCCCTTTTGGAATCACTTATTCTAAAAGCTAATTAAATAAAACAGGAGGATAGGCAGCAGAGAATCGGTTTATTACCAAAAAGAAAAAAAAAATAAATGATCGTTTATAAAGATCAAAAACACCAATGAGTTGAAATCTCATGTAAATTGTAAAAGAAAATACTAATAATCGTGGTGCGCGGTACTCTCGGCTTATGCCTGACAATAACGACTATAAAGTAAAAGCGATTAACTTTACTTGGTTCCTTTGCAGAAGGAACAAATTATTTGCCTAAACAAATACTCAAAATATTTGGTTCACTGATAATTCTAAATGTCTGAGTCAGTCTGTTGCTGACGTGTAGCAAACTTATTTACGGAAATCAAGTAAACAAAAAACAGTACCTATATGAATAAGTGTAGTAATACGATTTGCGCTTCCATCCAATAATTAATCAATTTAAGGAAAACTCAAGTAACGAAAATAAATAATCACTCGGACAAATCGCTAAATCCGAGTCATGACTCGTTCACACTCAGTACTACTAACTATATATACCTAGACAATAGATGAATAACGGCCGCGTAATTAATATATCTAGTACAACCAAGCGTTATTAAATAATAATAATTAGTCAATCAGACTTTGAAAATAAAGTGCTTCAGTTCAAACGCAGAAGTTCCAAATTTAGGATTACTCCCTTATGACAGAGTTTGCTCTCAAAGACTAGTAAAAAAAGTAAAACAATTTGATCAATAACGCAAGGTCCACCAGGCCGTGATATCAATTGTAACTCTTTAATTACAGGTATCTAAAATGAATGAATGAATGAATGAATGAATTAGTGAATAAAATATAATAAAAAACAATTGATCTGTCACAGTTCGACGACCGCTCCAGAACAAACTGCTCACTCGTAGATCACGAGGAACCGAAGAAATCGGCTACTTCCTCAGCCGAGGAAGGACTTTACGGGTGGAGCAGGTTCTGCCAAAGAGCTAGCAGAAAGGCAGGTTTGACCAGCAGGAAAGGCCCGTCAGTAGGATCCTGTAAGGGTCTCGGTAGCTCATGCCGGAATCACCAGGCTGCAAAGATGGACGAGAAGGCCTCTGTCTAAATTAGCATTTAAATCCCCCAAAGGTTGTTTGTCTAGCGACGCAAATTTTATTTTCCATTGATTCGGACTAAAGTAACGTAGAGCGATGCAACACGACTGGGCGAGACTACGTGGGTGCTTCGCTAACAAATATAGTTGCGCTCGAGACGCTAAATGGTGGCAGCGAGTTCTAATGCTATTTTCGCAATCGAAAATATCGGCCCGTGATAACCACTGGGTAAAAATATTTTGCTGTACCCAGCCAGAAGGGTGGTAGGCGGCTATGGACCCAGGAGGAGCATCATGCAATAATTCTTGTTTCATATTCCTGCGGGGGAAACCGAATAATGGTTGAACAAATCTCCCAGCGGCATGCCCAAACAACACCACGGATCAATGCACCTCTTTTGACTGCATTGTAGGCTATGCCAGTTTCATAGACATTATACACTCGTAATGAATTAAGCTTGATCTTTTCCAATGCCGCGGCATGGGAAATATGGTTTAAGTGTTTTCTAAACCGACACTCAAATTTAACCTTACGCACACTTCAAGGCTTATCGAAAGCCAGAATAAAGGGCTTTACATAAAGAAATGTTGATCGTTTTTTTTTTTATCTATTTAAAGCCCTTTATTCTGGCTTTCGATAAGCCTTGAAGTGTGCGTAACGTTAAATTTGAGTGTCGGTTTAGAAAATACTTAAACCATTTTTCCCAGTGACGCTTTATTTGGGAAAGTGTGTGTGAAACTCAATTTTGTAGTGCTAGTTGGTATGCAAGCCTTCTTATATCAATTGTAGTTTTATTTTTATGACAGTGGCACAGATACTAAAGGGAGATCCTATGGCATTTGACGAGCGGTGTGAAGAAGATGTTGATTGACATGGTTCTTGAATAGTTGTAGGTTTTAATTAGGGGGAAACAGATGTCCTGGGAGTAAGTTCCACAGTAATGCAGTGCGCCAGACAAAGGAGTCCTTGTAAAGCGACGTTCTATGTGTTTCGAGTTGTACAACGAGCGGGTGCGTTCTTGCCGTCTGCCGCGACTGTTTGACAGGCGTCTCTGGGGGCGGGATCATGCGGTCCAAATCATGGGTGCATCTGCCGTGAAAATATCTGTAAAACAGGGATATCTCGGCAACATACCTGCGGTGCCCCAGACTATCCAGATCCCGGGTCAGCTCCGGGTCGCTGACGAGACGCACAGCTCTCTACTGAATGGAATCCAGCAGCCTTAGAGTGTGCTTAGGTGCGGCACACCAGATGTGTTAGCAATATTCTAAGCACGGTCTTATTTGCGCTTTATAGAGCAAGAGCAGCTGCTGCGGTGTATACAGTTTCTTGTTGCGAAATAGCGCACCAAGCCTCTGAGAGGCTGATTTTGCGATGTTAGCAACGTGGTCATGCCAAGACATATTGCTGTTGTAGTCCGATTGATGAGGACGAAGGAATGGTAAATTCTGCTATAATGATATCATAAATGAAGAGTGAAGGCTGTGTGCATGTACGAAATGTACTAAATGAAACACTTTCTTTTACTCACTTTGCAAGTAACACTGATGATGGCTCTGGCCGAAAGCGCTCAGTTACGCTAATTTAGATGTCCTTTTGGATTAAATTTTATGCATGGAATACACAAGTGTTTCATTTAGTACATTTCGTACATGCACACAGCCTTCACTCTTCATAACAAAGGAGTCAATATAATCAAACAGATCGCCTTTAACAATCAATTTGATCCCAGTCTTATTGATAAGTTAATTAATAAAACAAAAATTAAAAAACTTAGAAGGGAACTCTCTAACAGTCTTTTAGACAATTCCTCTAAAAAATACTTTTCCATCCCTTTTCTTAATATTCAGACTGGCAATCAAATATAAAAAACCATTCACCATTATGTCAGTAATTCTCTAATTTGTTTCAAAAATAAAAATAAATTACAAACTTTTTTAAATAACACAAAGGATAAAATCAAAGCTCTTTCAAAAAGCGGAATTTTTAAACTGTCTTGCAATTCTTGCGATACTACATACATAGGTAGAACATGCAGATCCCTCAGAGTTCGCATTGGTGAACATTTAAATAGGAATAGGAACTCTGCTTTTGGTGAACATCTGCGTGATCATAACCACAATTTCAGCCCTAACTCTAACGCTAAAATTCTTCATAATATCTCATCTAAAAACTACAATAGGCTGGATTTTCTGGAAGACATCGAGATCAACAGCGAGCTGATTACAAACAACCATTGCTTAATACTCAAGTTAATCTTAGTAGATCTTACATACCTTTACACAGGCGACTTCTTCATTGAAGTTCCTCTGTCTACACACCCTTAACTTGTTTTACTTAATTAAGTACTCTCTTTCTCTCAAAAAATATAAAAAAACATTTTTTGATACTTTAGAATAAGTGAATTTAATTTATTTTTTACCTAGTTGAGGTAGCTCAGGCCAGTCTCTTCTCCTTATTAGTTAAACTCTTTCTTTTCTCTCTTTTGCATTTTCTTGAGTGGAGTTAGCCCAGGCTAGCTCTTCTCTTAATTAGTTAAGCTCTTCCTTTCCTTTCTTTTTTCATTTCCTTGAGTAGAATTAGCCCAGGCTAATCTCTTCTTTTAATTAGTTAAGCTTTTCTGGTTCTTCCTCTTTCATGGAGTAGAGCTGGCCCAAGCTAATATCTTCTCTTAATTAGTTAAGCTTTTTCTGGTTTTACCTCTTTCAATTCTCCGAGTTGAACTAGCCCAGGCTAGTTTCTTCTCCTAATTAGTTAAGCTTTCCTTTTTCTTCGAGTAGGGTTAACTAAGGTTAATATCCGCTCTCTAGTATTTCACTAGCAACCCACTTAAATAAGTATTTTTTCATTCAAACTTTTTTACACCCACCTGGTCAACCAATTTAAATCAAAAAACCTTTCAAATAAGTCTAGTCTGTCTCAGACCTTTCAACATTGATCAAATCAATTTGTTGGGTCTAGTCTGGCACAGTGGCATTTCTTCTATAATTTAAGTAAAATTTTCTAAAATTAGATATTTAACACTTTTTCCTCTCTCATAGATTACTTGGTTTTCAAATTTAAAACTACCGCCATTTCTTGACGTATTTCTTTTTGCGTCTGCGGTCATCGGTTTACTTGTCAAACTTGTCAACTGAGACATGTTTGTCGTTCCATTAAAACGTGGTCCCCACGTCGGTCTGTTCTTTTGTTAATCGTTTAATTATGTGAACCTTTCAAAAAATGCAAAGTGTTATTTAAATTTTGATGTGACCGTTGTCGTTTTGATGTAGTTTGTGCCTCTTTGTGGATATGTTCTTTTGTTCCAACTGACAAGTGAGTGAAAAACTTCCACCATTTTCTTTTCATTTTGCTTAAAAATCACACAAAAAAACTCATCTTTTTTATTTTACAGTTTTAATTAACATCTTTTATATCTTAATAAATTCAGAATTCAAAAATTCAAATTTCAATTTTATTTTTGCCACAGCTTACTCCATTTGCAATTTTTCTTTGTTCAACCCAAAATTCTACAACATTTACTGTTTTCCACTAATGGGTGGTTCTTTTACTCACTTTGCAGGTAACACTGGCCGAAAGCGCTCTGTTACGCTAATTTAGATGTCCTTTTGGATTAAATTTTATGCATGGAATACAAAAGTGTTTCATTTAGTACATAATGATATCAGGTTCCGCCGTATTGGCTTTCTTGGTAAAAACGGCTGTTTGGGATTTTGCTGCATTGAACTGGACCAAATTCCTGACGCCCCAGGTTCGAACCTTCTCCAGGTCTTGATTAATTGTTGTAATCTGCTCCTGTCTGCGGTGATAAGTCCCAGTCGCTGGTAAACGTTTTTCTGATTTAAATTGGGAGACAAGGGTACTGTCATCTTCAAAGCTGTAAACAAGATTATTGGATTCGGTCAGCAGATCATTAATATAGATGAGGAATAAAGTTGGCGCGTTAACGGTGAATGAGTCTGAGATGTGTCCATCAACTACAACGTGCAGAGATCGGTTCTTAAGGAAACTGGCAAGCTAGTTGCAGAGAAACGCTGGCAGTCCGAAGAACGGCAGTTTATTGAGCAATCCGTCCGTCATGCCAAACTCTGTCAAATGCCTCAACTACCCTACTCCATATGTGAGTGACATAGGCCAATATATCTCTTGTCGATCTCTGTTTGCAGAAGCCGTTTGGTAATCGCCAATTAGCATTTTAGTCTCGAGATACTTGACTAGTTGCTGATTGACTACACGTTCCATGACTTTGAAGATTATTGGAAGCAAGGCAATTGGGCGATAGTTTGAGGGCGTGGTTTTCTTGCCTTTTTTTGGAACAGGTTGTACTCGAGCGACTTTCCAATAAGATGAGTAAATCCCTTTTCGGTAAGACAGAGAAAGAAGTCTGGAAAAATGGATGTTAGTTCGTTGGCGCAGTTTTTTAACACGATGGCAGATATTCCATCCGGCCATGATACCTTTTGCAAATCTAGCTCTTTGAGGATTTTACGAATGACACGGTGGTGAAACTTAACCTCGGTCATGCGAGTGCTGATGTTGGATATGGTGGGGAAAGCCAGGCCGTTTAAGGTAGAGTGCGATGAAAACATTTCGGCGAGCATGTTTGCTTTTTTCGTTAGCTGTAGTTGCCGTGACGCGGCGTTCGTTCGTTAAAGGTGGAAGAGACGTTTTTGTATAGTAATTACTTACTGCCTTTGCTACCGACCAGAAATTCCTGGAACCACTGGGGAACTGCAAAAGTTTATTCCTGGTCCTTTGATTGTGTTGGTCCTTAGTTTCGCCAATCACATGTAAACCAAAGATTCGTCGATCTATCTCTAAACAGTAATCAACCAAAAATTTCTCTAACTCTAGTAACAATGTAAGTTTTCTCCCAGGTGGAGCCCATTTATTTTTTCACAACCTCAACAGCATTTGGCATGTTTTCTGGAGATCAGTTTTTATGACTCTTATTTTTTCCATACAACCATACAATAGTGAAAATATCATTAATATTCACAGGCTTTGCTACTCACATTTAGACGGCTTTGTAAATACATCGGTATCCGAAAATAGCAAACCATCGGAAGTTAGACGCCTTTCCTCTATTGTAAAATTAAAAAACTTGTAAATAATCACACTTACTTAATTATGCTGTTATATAATCCCAAATTATAACTCTCTACTGCTTGTATTCTAGATAGAACTACACTGGTAAAACTGATTTGAAATTGTTGCTGTTATTCAATTTAAAGATAAAATTACTCGACAAATTGCTATCAAATTAAGAATTACCACATAAATAAACTATAATCAGATGAATACCTTGAAATTCGGTCAACACCAGTCTTTGTAATAGCTCAATCAGCATCGTCTGCAAACAAATGCCTAGGCTAGCTCGGCTCAGGGTGGTTCGAACTTTATCTTTTTCCACTAACACTTTCCAAAATGATGTACCTGGATATGGAATTAAATCAAAATAGGTTAAGGTCCAAGTCGAGGTTGGGCGCCACCAAGTTTACTTTTGTTGGCAAAGCCCTATCGTTGTTTATACGGATACAGTAAAAAAAAACTTGGAAATAGATGAATCGGAGTACAAACTCAAATATCAAATTAAGTAAATAATTACCTGTCGAAGTCTACGCTACCTGCACAGTTACCACTCAAGATCTAGATTCTCAAATTCAAATAAAATAATAACAGAAAAGTGAGGCCAATACTTTTATTCTGGAGTAAAAATAAGAGCAAGCTCCTCTAGCCTTATAAGAGAATTACTATATACAATTGCTGTCTAACTAGACTCACCCTCTTGTCAACTTGACAGTCTAATTTAAAATTTTGAAAGGTATCAAGTAAAAGGTTATAAAATTTACAAAATTCACTTCTCCGTAACGCTCTGCTGTAACCTGCAACCTAGACGGTGATAAAAATTCCGGACTTATCATATAAACTATTCTAAGTTAATTCAACTCTGTTAGAGTAGCCTTTCCAAAAGCCCGAGTTGCAAGCTTCAAACAGAAACCGTATCCCTCAAAATGCTATGTTACGTTATAATATCAATGCCATAATAAAGAAAAAAGAATTAGAATGAATAAACTTCCTCGGTTATAATATGCACTAGAGATTATCCATACATCTAGTACCCAAAAGAAGGAAGTAAGGGAACTATGCCGGCGTAGCTACACTTCACAAAAGGTATCATAAATATACTCTAGTGAATTGTGATGATTGTTAATATATACTAAAGAAAATATTAAAGCGGTTTAGAATACTGTTTGAGTACTAAATTTTGTTTAAATTTAAAAGTCTCTACGGAGAAGTTAAAAATTCTGGCACAACATTGTCAGATAAACGTTAATGTGGTTTAAAAATAAAAACTTATCTTGGTAATTGACCTCCTGTAAAATTATGTTCATAAATTAACCATCATCTTTCTCTGTAAATCCAACACTAATGAGTAGCCTAATTTCGTCAGGTTTCAAGTAAAAATGTGTTTCTTTCTACTCTACAGGGTATCCGCAACTAGAACTCCGCAACTAGGACTCCGTAACTAGAATTTCACGTCTATAATCCGCAGCTAGAACTCCGCTACTAGAATCCCGCTACTAGAACCCTAAAAACGGAAATTAATCCATAATAGCAACCTAACATGAAAATAACGGAAATGCCAAAACTCGGCCTCAATAAACTAATTGAAATTCTACATTCAAAACAACTTAAAACAGCTTACCCATAACTGGGGTCCACCAAAACCTTCCTGGGTATCTTGAAGAAGTAAATGGGCTTATTGCCATAACGGCGGTTGTTAGAAATTACTTATTCTTCTACAAACTAACCCTCTCTCGAGTCTCAAACGGCTTCCGGCCTATTTCATCTAAAAAAGAACTACTCGGGATTTACTTCCTATCCAGGGAATTTTCTTCAGCTAATGACAAAACAAAAGCCTCACAGAATCAACAGCAACCGTTTTCTTCTGTTTTCCCTCATCCTACTAGATTAATAAACTGTCATTCAACTAAAATCCTTAAATGACAATTTGAATACTGCTGTCAGAATACTAGACAGGTTCGACCTTATCGAAAAAAAGACAATAGAGATGATTAACCAAACGATATTCCTTCCTAAAATGACTTTTATAAATAGAAGAATTTCTACACGTAACAATGCATCCGCGCAATCCGTACTTTTCGGCGGACGATTTTAATTTGCTTAGGTAAAGAAGCTTTTCACTCAATCTAACAAGTTCTGCTTCTAAGCTAGTTCTGTTTGAGTAGCGCATTAAAACTGTCCTTATTCGTAATGCCTCTAGAGAAATGTTCCTGTCTTGTACACTTGAACCTAGATCATATTTAAAATGATTAAAAGCTCATGCTTTAGAGTTTTGTAAAAATAAGAGATTTGATGCTTTTATCCTGTTTGAATTTACCAAAATTTTTTTTGTAATATTCTTAATGCCGTATATTTGCTTATTTATAAGCGAAGCTTCGTGCTGTTAAACATAAAAAAATCCCTTTGAAAAATAGCGTCACTGATGAATGGTGTTGATGTTTTTAGCAGGCTTACAGTTTTTCCTTATTAGTATTGTCAAGTCGCATCTAAAGTCTATGTTATCCGACGGAATTTAAGAGGATAAGAAATGAGCTAATTGCGCAGCGGAAGGAGCTTAAAACGTTCAAGGAATAAATTGAAATTTAGATGTTTTTCTGTCCTACGTAGTTGTCATATATTAGGGTTTGTCGAGAGGAGTTTTCTTGCAAATGCCAGATGTTTTGAGTTTTTGTTTATAAACTAATAAGCCACTTTATACGGTAGGCAAATATTTAGTAGGACGAATAGTTCTTCGCAGACGAACACAATTAAATTTTTATATTAAGGCTGGATAAATATTTTTATTAATTTTGAAAGTGTTAATTTCATCTTTAAAAAAAGTAAACAAATTGAAAAGCCATTGAAAGAATTAGATATGAAATTAAAAGAAAATATACCAAATCAAACTTTAAATAATTTTTCCAATATCAAAACATCTCTTATGAAAATAAATTTAAGAGCATCAAGAAAACCAACAGAAAAAAATTAACCAACTTAAAAACCTTGACCATAACAAGGTTTGAGCACAAAAGGTAATTAGGTCAAAGGCCCTTCAAATTGAAACGTACCTACAGAAATAAAACAATTCTTAGCACTAGGTACTAAATTCAGCATACAACCTAATTCAAATGATATTAATTAAAAAAAAAATAAAATAACGTCTAGCTGATATAGAAACGTAGCAGAAATATTATAAGATCTGAGGTCACTAATGTTCGAACCAATTTCAGAAATCAGCCTACACAAAATAATTATTTGAGATCACATTTTACAAAACATAAAAAATGAGAACACGTCCTAATTCAATCATAACTAGACCTGATAAAGGCAATGTAACATTAATTATGAATAAAGGAGATTATATAAACAAATCACTACATATTCTGTATAATGACAATTACTATACAGTGTTAAATAGAGATCCTACATCACCTTTTCAACAAAAAGCTAACAAAATTGTATCAAAATAAACAAACTTTATCATTGGGACCGATAATCTCATCGATTAACCTTCTAGTATTCGCGCTGTAAGTTATTTCGCGAGTGCTCGCATGGGATACGTTTGTATCCCAATAACAGAATGCAGCTTTTCTGAAAGCAACATCAGGAAGCGCTACAAATAAAAGCAATATGCAATAAAATAAACTATAAAATTCAAAACGAAACACTTAGAATAAAGAGTAAAATGGTAGTTTTAAAAAAGGGATAATCATAATCATGTTCATCGCAATTTATGCAAACATCCAGCATATTCTTCTGACGATCTTTACAAATCCAAATTATTGCAATGTATGCAGTTACGACGGCATATGTTGCACCTTCCATTTTCCCATTTGCGTTTTGAGTCTTGCCATATATTGGAATCTTGGTTTGAGCATGTTGGTTTCCCAACATCATGAAATACACGACATCTCTCTTATTTGCTTTGGAAGGGAATCAATTTGTCTTCTTCTACTTAATTGCTCAACCCCAAAGCTAAGTTTTGTAAAAAGTCCCGTTTCATTGAGATGATCAAACTGATAAAAAAGTGCATTTAGTCCCGTGACGTTCATCAAATCAAGGAAAATAGTAAGATGCTATAATCCTCTATTCTTCCTTGAAACATTGTAACAACCCACATTTAAGTCAACACCATATTTAGTGTCATTGTAATCTATTATCATAATAGGTTTATTAATATCTTGGTCAAGTTTGTCATCTGATTGTGTGGTGCATAATAGCAGAACACTTTTTTTTTGAGACAAAATAAACCAGGGTGCAATTTTTATTAAAAGGAAACTAATTACTACCAGGTTGTCTCTGAATCAAACTTTCCAGTTCTAGAGAAATTTATCTCTTATTTTTCCTCAGATTGTAAGCTTATAATCATTCTTTAGATCAAGTGCTTGTGGTACACTTGAAACCCATTCGTCCATGGGTAATATTACTTCTACAGAGTGCCTGACAACTTCTGAAGGGCTATTCGGAAAGCTAGTCGATCCATCCATCCGGACCTACTATGGCAAAATTTTTATTCCATATTTTGCAAGTCATGTTGGAATATACTGCCTGAAAGGTAACAAGTTGGTCATCATTTGTCAGATCTGGTTCAGGTATAACGGATTTTTTACACAACATTTCTTCTCAGCATTCGTTTTTGATGAATATTTATGTCATCAAAGCTAAATCGATTATCCAGAGGCCTCTGAAATTCAGTTGTCACTATTTGTAAGTTCTCATTTACAATTACAATTTTTAAAAAATTGCTCACATGTATCGGCTGGTGATTTATCCCATTCGCGTTCAAACTTGGACCTTATTTTATGTATGCATGTGTTTCTTGAATTAGTTATAATTTCGATAATATCGTCAGTAAAAAATATTGAAACAGTTCTAGAATACCCTCTGAGTTTTCTGCTTTACTTGATGAAACGATTCCTTGACAAATCACCCTCCCTTGTCTATCAATAACAGTTTCATTATTATCTTGCTCGGAATATGTGCTATGTTCAGACTCTTCGCACAAATCTCTATCATCCTCATCAAAATCAGCTTCCTCGAAAACTTATTCCTCCTCGATGTCATATAATCACTTCCACCACTTAGTAGTGTCTTTGTTTGAGATAACTAAGACATTCAAATGTACAAATATGTTGGGGTTTGGAACCTTCGGCAACATGCACTAAAACGGAGTTTTATCCACAATACCGAAACAGAATTATTGCACTCGACGCGCGTTTCGCTAACCATCAGGAGATGATTAAAACAGTTTTAATCATCTCCTGATGATGCTAACATGGTTAGCGAAACGCGCGTCGAGTGCAATAATTCTGTTTTGGTATTGTGGATAAAACTCCGTTTTAATTCAAATGTACAATATTAGGAAACAAATACAAAAATATGTAAAATATCGTTTTAAAAGAACAGGTATAAATTGTACTCCAGAGGTGGCGTGGGTTACAAAAATGTATCCAGTTGATAATTTTTTACCGCGTAATTATATTTAAAAATGAAGTAAAACAACTTGACTTTGTCACATTCAAGAGCAAACTAAACTTACTTAAAGATTAGGTTGGCGCGGGAGCACAGTTTATACCGTAAGCGAATCAGTTACACAACTTTGAGGCGGCACCTTTGGTGCTAGTGAAGCCAAATTCTATGTTTACATGTGATTCTCATATTTCGCGCATGCGCATTATTAGTTGGAATCGTCAGACTTATACGGCCAGCTAGGCCGTGGACAGAGTCGAACTAGGGTCCAATACACAAAATTCGCGAAAGCAGTCCATAAAAAGTACCACAAACAAAGCCGACTCTCGAACAAACAAGATGGAGTTTTCGCTTTTCGGTTCCTTTTCAATAAACAACTTTCTCCCATCGCCGCGCAGAAAATCAATAATCGAGATCTCATCTGAATACAAGCACAATACAAGTCTGCTGCGTGCCTCGTTTTAAGGTCAATTCTCGCCAACATTATCTCTTTCTCCTTACAGGCGGTATCTTATTGAAAAGAGACATACATATATGCCGAACTGATGTTTTATTTATAAAGGAAGCGTTCACTCATTGAGCGCAGGCGCAAGAAAAGAACTCCAAGCTCTCCTATTGGTGAAGCGCTTGGCTTCAAATACGATTGAACGCCAATAAAACGGAATTGGCCGTATTTACCAGGAAGAGGACAAACACTGAGACAGCACCCATCATTATAAATCACACCCCTATCCCATCAAAAAGCTCCGTCAAATACCTGGGAATCATTCTTGATTCGAAACTCAACTTCGGCAAGCATATTGCGCATGTACATGTCAAGAACAGGGATGTACTGCAGAAGTTGAGGCCTCTAATCAGGAATGGTTCCTGCCTCAGCCCTCTCAACAAACTCACCTCAAGAAATTGCAAGTCCTGCAAAATAGGCATCTGAGGGCCGTCTTCTCGGCGAGCCGGTATACCAGGACTAGGGACTTGCACGCCTGGGCCAACATTGAGTACATCAATGAATACGTTGACAAAATGGCCTGCAAGTTTTTCACTACTGGAATACGGGGCTCGCCGAGAACGGCCCATATTGCAGACTTGAGGTATGGGTCGGCTAATAGACCCAAGCACGGTCCCATACACCGGCGTACAACCATGTACTTTCTGGAGCCACGGCCGCCAGAATAATGGACTTCCTGTCAACCCGCATCCCTCCAGACCCATCCTCCCTATCAACCCCTTCAGCGCCCCTGGGGTCGTCAAGTAATTGCCGACGACCAGGAGCACAGAAGTTAACCCGCAATCCAACAACGCACGGCCACCCAAGGCAGGCCCCCCTCCACCGCACGGTTAGTGTGGTGGGCGGGGCTTGTTAAGGGACTTACAGACTTACAGACTAACGACAACACAGCAGTACAAACGCTGCTTTCACGTCGCCACCATGCTCCCCTGTTCCGGCAGACGAAGTGTGGCTAAGCGAGCCGGGCATATGCTTGATGTTATGTTGCAATTCTCACCTCACTGAAGCCAGTGTACTACTGACTTCCCACCCACTTACCTTTGTGTATGAATGTTTGTGATTGTCCTGTGTATGTGCATGAATGAACCAAAGAATCGTGAAATGGGGTTTTTCCTACTGTTTTCCCCATGTTACATACCCTCACCAATCCCCACCCTGGAAACTACGAACCATTTTAATTTTTAATTTTTTGCTTTTCTTGAAAACGATATCCGACTTGATATCGAATCGACGATATATAGGTACACATTTCATTAGGGTCACTAAACTTGCACTTGTGCAGTTTACATCCTTGAGCCTGGGCCGAAGTGGCTCTATAACAGGTCAAAGTTCAAACCAAGTTTGGGCCGAAGTGGCTCTATAACAGGTCAAAGTTCAAACCAAGTTTAATCATTTGTGGCGCCAAAGGCAATCAATTCTAAGGTAATAATGAATCCTCCACAACAATGTAGAACATATTTACATAAATAAACAATACTATATATTTAATTTGCCACAAAGATTGCGAACGGCTAGCTGTTAATGCGGAGGCCTGGGTTCTTGGCATGTGACTTTCGTGCACTTAAAAAGGACGCCACGTAAGTTATTTATTCTAGTAAATTACGAAACATAGATTGTCTTTAATAGTCGTTAATTGTATTGGGTCAAGTTTCGTTTAGCGGAAATGCGTTAGGAAGAAATTAAATTTATTTTTGACATTAAACTGTAAACTGTAAACAAAACATTTGCGGAGAAAAGGAAAATTATTTTTGTGCTAGTATTCTTGTGTAGAATCATTCTATCGAACGATATTTTTTGTAGCCGATTTCCGCTATTCTAAACTACAAAAAAAATAAAAAATTTTCATTAATTCGGCATTTTCGGATAAAACTAATAACACCGTTTTAATTAATAGGTTTTTCTGAACCGGTCTATGACATAAAAAAATAATGTGAAAATTATCCAAGTATAGGTTTTAGCTAAATTATCATATAAAAAAATCTAGTTTTCTGGAAAACAAAACATTTGCGGAGAAAAGGAAAATTATTTTTGTGATAGTATTCTTGTGTAGAACCATCCTATAGAACGATTATTTTTGTAGCCGATTTCCGCTAAAAGAAACTTGAGCCATTGTATTTTCAAGAAAAAAATGGGGAAAATAGCCAAGCAGTAAACACGTCAAACAAACATAAACAAAACAAGTATTCTTTATTTATAAGAATATCGACTTCCTTCTTTGGGAATAATACATAATTAAAATATGAAGACAATATCTATTTCTACAGTTTGTTTAAAAAATAAAGTTATGAAGGCGCTTATATTGGTAACACTTAGGAGTTTTTCTAAAAGAATTTATACCTAGAGGGAGGATTATTAAATAGGTATATGTGAAAGGCATTAGATGTTACATAAAAGTTAATGAAGCCCTAACATAATCAGCTTAATGGAAAAAAGACGCAAAACTAATCTAGATTCAGATACTTATGGAGAATTAAAAAAAAGTCAGAAAGGAGATTAGAAAAGACATCAGAGAATATATTAGAAAAATTGTACGCCAGGACATAGAAGACAACAGCAATATGAAAGTGTTACGTAGGAAGCTAAGCACAGGCGAACAAAAAATAAATAAGATGAAAAACCAGCAGAGAATTTTAATAATGGATAAAACAGGGATTATTACAATTGTGGAAAACTTCTATCGCGAGCTATACACTTCCACAACAGCGATGGCGGATTTTAGCCCACAAAAACCAAAAATTATGAACGTAGGTTCGGAAAAAATACCAGAAATTACAACCTCCGAAATATATGTAGCACTTAAACAAATGAAAAATCGTAAGGCACCTGGCGAGGATAATATAACTTGCGAAATGCTGAAAAATGGAGGGCCAACATTAATACAGGCCCTAAAATTACTATTCAACAAACGCCTGGATGAAGGTAAAATATCAAAAGACTGGCATAACGCGGAGCTCATTCTAATATTTAAAAAAGGGAATAACACCCACATAGAGAATTATCTCCCGATAAGTCGAATCTCTCACTTATATAAATTATTAATGCGAATCGTAACAAACAGACTAACATCAAAGCTTGAGCAACACCAACCGGTAGAGCAAGCTGGTTTTAGAAAAGGCTACAGTACTTTAGATCACCAAACACTAAAATTACTCATTGAAAAAGCAAATGAATATAACATTCAACTTCACCTAGCCTTTGTAGACTATAGAAAGACCTTCGACTCTATAGAAGCATGGGCCTTCCTCTCATCAATGGATGATGCCGAAATAGACTCCAGGTACTCGCAGCTTATAAAAAACGTATACGAAAATGCCACCTTCTGTGTCCGAATAGATCAGTATACTAGACGAATAAAATCCCGGTAGGTCGAGGTGTACGCCAAGGAGACATAATCTCCACAAAATTGTTTACGATGGCCCTAGAGAACTTATTTAAGAAAATACAGTGGGAAAATAAAGGAACTAAAATCGACGGCTCATATTTAAATCATCTTCGCTTTGCTGATGACATCGTACTTATTAGTTGCGACATAAATGAACTTGGAA
>MU182024.1:340972-368201 GCA_016904865.1 Pissodes strobi | reverse complement strand
TCTTGAATATTTGTAGGTTGTAATTAGTGGGAAACAGATGTCCTGGAAGTGAGTTCCACAGTGATGCAGTGCGCCAGACAAAGGAGTTCTGGTAAAGCGATGTTCTAGGTGTTCTAGTTGTACGACGAACTGGTGCGCTCCTGCCGTCTGTCGGGACTGCCTGACAGGAGTTGCCAGGGGCGGGATTATGTGGGCCAAATCCTGGGAACATCTGCCGTGAAAGTATCTGTAAAACAGAGACATCTCGGCCACATGTCTGCGATGTTCCAGACTATCCAGATTCCGGGTCAACTCCGGATCGCCGACGAGACGCACAGCCCTCTTCTGAATGGAATCCAGCAGCTTTAGGGTATGCTTTGGTGCGGCAGCCCAGATATGTGAGCAATATTCTAAGCACGGTCTTATTTGCGCTTTGTACAGCAAGAACAACTGCTGCGGTGTATAGAGTTTTTTGTTGCGAAATAGCGCACCAAGCTTCTGGGAGGCTGATTTTGCGATGTTAGCAACATGGTCATGCCATGACATATTGCTGTTGACCGAGACACCCAGCAGCCCGATTGACGAGGATGAAGGAATGGTCGATCCTGCCATAATGATGTCAGGGCCCGCTGTATTGGCCCTCTTAGTAAACGTTGCTGCTTGGGTCTTTGCTGCATTGAACTGGACCAAATTTCGGTCGCCCCAAGTTTAAACTTTCTCCAGGTCTTGATTAATTGCTGTAATCTGCTCCTGTCTGCGGTGATGAGTCTCAGTCGCTGGTAAGGGTTTTTCTGATCTAAAGTGGGAGACAAGGGTACTGTCATCTGCAAAACTGTAAACAGGATTATTTGTTTCGGTCAGCAGGTCATTAATATAGATGAGGAACAGAGTTGGTGAAAGTATTGCGCCCTGAGGCACGCCCGCGTTGATGGTAAATGTGTCCGAGATGTGTCCATCGACTGCAACATGTAGGGATCGGTTCTTAAGGAAACTGGCCAGCCAGCTGCAGAGAGAGGCGGGCAGTCCCAAGGACGGCAGTTTGTTGAGCAGTCCGTCATGCCAAGCTCTGTCGAATGCCTTTGAAATATCCAACGCAATCGCTCGAGACTCTCCGTAGTTTTCAATTGCCCTACTCCATATATGAGTGACATAGGCCAATATATCTCCTGTCGATCTCTCTTTGCGAAAGCCGTATTGATTATCGCTGATTATTCTGTTGCTCTCGAGGTACTTGAGTAGTTGCTGGTTGACTACACGTTCCATGACTTTGGAGATTATTGGAAGCAAGGCAATCGGGCGATAGTTTGAGGGCGTGGTTTTCTTGCCTTTTTTTGGAACAGGTTGCACTCGAGCGACTTTCCAAGAGGATGGGTAAATCCCTTTTCTGTAAGAAAGAGAAAAAAGCCTGGAAAAAACAGGTGTTAGTTCGTTGGCGCAGTTCTTTAGCACGATGGCAGGAGTAATAAATTTGAGCAAAATTTCCAGTGTAGGAAATTAATCATAAACGCAGATAATTAACTAGGAACTCTAACTTGGCGGATGCATTTAGGAAATTACCGCAATCCATCAAAAGCTACTCTGTTGCCAGAATGAGAACTAAAATTCTCTAATTACATTTATACTTAAACTTTGCTCGGACCAGCACTAATACATCTCGTTGCTAGTCGAGAATACTTTATTTCCTAAATGCGTAACGACCTATTATTTTAGCCACTTAATCAGTAATTAATGATTCTTTCTGCTGGTTGTTTATCAGTCCAGACCTAAATATAGTCTATCAAGATTAAAAGAGTGATGGGAAAACTTTTTAAGGCAAAAATAAGATTTACAGGAATTAGCGCATCCAGAAATGGTTTAGGAGTTGAACAAAAAATCTTGGCTGGCCAATCAATAATTCATCCATTTAGTTAGGTGATTGTAGAAGTTTGATCTTTTTAAGATAGCTATTTTATACATAATATTTATACATAATATTATTTATAATAGGTATATATACACACGGTAAGTACTTTAACCTGCCTTTATAGTAGTCAGGTATAGCGAAAATTCTACTACGATCGTAGTAGAATTTTCTTTGGTACTACCCAACAGACATAACCGCCGCAACCGCGAGGACGGCTGGTAGAGTAGCTTATTACTTAATAGCGTAAATGGCACTGCATTCTTCAACTTATCTTGCATGGGTCATACGGTCCCTTCAAGAGTTGTTCAATTTTTATTACTAAAGGATAACAACATATAGAAATAGCTGCTTTCACGGGAAAGAGATGATGAAGGAGTGTTAACATGGGAAAAACACATTACGAATAAACCCATTACACTTTTCTCTTGTTTTGGCAAAACGTAACACATAAACAAAGATAAAAGATTATGTTAATAACATACACCCCTCCCACATCATTTCACTGAAGAGCCAGGGTATTGCGCTTTTGTACTGGTGATACCTCATCACCAAATCAAAAGCAACAGAAATCACCTTAGAAATTGGTATTTTTCTACAAAATGATGGGGAAGGAAAGGAAATATTCGGAATTTTGATGTACACTATACTACTATTTTTTGTTTATTTGATCGTGAATTTAGCAATATGCATTTTTTGCTTGTCTGCAATGTGCGGTGATCTTTGATTTTACCCTGGATCACAATTGGCATAGATGGGCCTGGCTTGATTCTTATTGGTGCTAATACTTTTACTGGCTATGGACGAGTTTATTTCGCAACTGCCGTCGTAACCCACATTCGAGAGGATTTCAAATAGGTTTTTTGTCGGTACCTTATCAGATCTTCAAGGATATTTTTTGAATTATTATAATATTTTTTGCTTAAATTGCTATTTTGGATCAGTCTGCGGGGGATAATTTCCCCCCTTGACCATCTCCCATATTTAGATTCAAAACACAACACATGTATTTAGGATCTTTCAAAAAAATATGCAGAACTTTTCCGCTTATTTAACATCATTTAACACTCTTTTCTATCTAGATCATTAATTAATCTTTGAGCAAGTATATATATTTCATATATCTGAATATAGCCTATATCTGTCTCATAGTTTCCGAAATAAACCGTTAAGAAAGATAGGCAGCGTATTTGTTACAGGTTTTAAGCGCGACCCTCCAAAATGAGGCAACATCATATTTTCACTTTTTTCAAATGTGCTTTTTGAATAAACTAGCGAACTCAAGTAAAACACTTGACACACATTCTTTTTTCCTTTTTAGCAATTTTTATCAACGTTTGTGATGGAGATTTAGAATCTCACTTTATTGTTCAATTAGGAAAATACCCAAACACTCCCAAGACAAGGCTTTTTTCAGATAAGGCGAATTTAGGTCAAGAATACGGATAGGCGTTTGAGAGTAAACTACGGTTTTTCTTAGATGATAATTTTTTTTTTTGATAGCACATTGCTGTGTGATAGAGGATGGTGCACATTGAGGTCAAAACTGTAGTTGTTATTGGCACTATTTATTCCGCGTAATAAAAGCAAGATATTTGAGATACATTTATCTCACTTACAGATCCCCCTTTTTATTTTAAGGGAATACAAAGGCAAAATCGATAAGAACCGTTTATCTTTAGTTTTTTCCTTGAAGACCGAAAAAGATTCAAGCATTAAAGCAAATATCACTTCTGTCAATAAGCTAACTAAACAATAAACAGATCAATCATTTATAGAAACCTATTTGAGGGAAACCAAGGTAAAGCTGCGATGAGCTTTAAGAAATGTTTCTGGAATAATATTAGACAAACAATTGCCAAGAAATAATAATTTAGGAAAAACCTAAACCCAAATTGCTCTGCCTGGAAGATGAGGAGTAGATTTTATTTTAAAACGATTATTTGGAGACAGCTCCACTTTTCAAAAGATCGAAATGAAATACAACCTTTTTTTACTATAAATATGATATTACGTTAAAATAATTATTTTCTGCGCCCGCCGCGCCGCACCGCGCCGAGACATTCCATTCAAGATTCCATCGTCTTTCGGATTGCTTCGGGCCTTAAGAACTGATGGGATTAAAGCTTTCCCCTAGATTAGTAATGGAGAAATCTGGCTTTAAGTGTTTGGGAGTATTTTTGCAGCACCGTAGATTATTTAATTTGATTGGATAACCTAGTCAACTAAATTTCCAATGATTTATTAAAGGTGATTCATACAACTTCAAATTATGAACAGAATTAATAGTACATTTAATTGTAAAAATACATTACACGATTTCCTTAGTATCGTAGACGAATATACTGCTTATATATGTAAACCAGAAACATATTATAAACATTGAACTCTTCTGACAAATTGGAGCAAAATTGAATGAAATGCAAATCCATACAACTACTTTTTATAAGCAACCTTTGAGTATGTTGCTCTGTAGAAAAATATAGTATTTCTGTGTTTTATATGTGACCAAAAATACACTAAGAGAAACTATTTTTTGAATTAATAATAATAACTTTCTTTCTTAATGGCAACATTTTTATTTTAAGAACGAAATATGAATAAACTCCCCATTACTGGTTTCTAATGTTTCTGTTAATTCGCCATTCTGTTAAGAATGGCGAAGGGAAAATTTTTCGTGGACAGTTTGGAAATAAGGGAGTCATAAAAATAATAGCATCATTTATTGCCATAATAGCAGAGTAATATTCCTCATTAATAAAATACAAAAATTACATTCTTAAATATTTCAGAGTCACTTAAATTTCAACTCATAGCGAATTCTTAAATTTGAATGAAATTGAGAAATGTAAAGCTTAAAAAAAGCATGCCTTGGAACCCACCCACGCCTCTGGAGGTTTCTTTCTGTTTGATTTATGAACCTTTTGAGAAGAGCTAAAACAATTCAAAATATCTTACTGTTAAATCTAATTATTTACTGGATTAATATTTTCGAAGAGTTCTAGTCTGTACTTAAATGTAAGCATGCGAACTCAAATGGAAAGTTCTAAAATCTTGTAGTGACTAATTTGGCAATAAAGATCTTATTTCGCAGATCACGTTTATTTAAACTGCTCTTACTTGTCAATATTTCCTTTATCATTAAATCAGCAATTTGTAACCTGAAATGATTGGTTGAGTTTTTTAATACACTTTATCGTTAAAATACTTTTTGCATCAAAATCCTTTTCAAAACTCGTAGTTTATAAATGGAAGAGATTATTCCTGATTATACTGACAAGGAGGTGGAGATGTCTGGGGCAAAAATCCTTAACGGAGGTGCTCAAACTTGATGAATGGAATTAAATGAAAAGTTGTGACGAAATTATTAAATTATGGTAGATGAACCAAGTTTCCGATGGAGCTTTAAGCACAAATTCAAATTTTTCCAAATAGCTTTAAAAAAATTACGATTGAAAGCCAATGATAATGATAGAAATAAATCTTTCTTTAACATTTGATTATTTGGAAGGCAGAGACGATTTTATTTACAGATTGCTTTATGTTCATTCTAGTGATTTCAATCTGCAATTTTTATCAGCCCTCGAATTCTGCTTTGTGAATGGCAAAGGCAATCGCTTAGTACGTTGACACCCTTTCATATTTCGGAAAATATGTTTTTCGAGCTGCCTTTTAAAGCCGTTTGTGTATTGAGTCGCAAATTCGTCCATATAAATGAAAGGAAAATATTTGACTTAACGTAATTAACTTTCAGTATTATCCGGTAAACCGGGACCCCAAATCCCCCCTTAAAATCAGCAATTCAATGTTCTTGCAAAATAGGCCAATCTAAATTTGCAAACACGTTATTGCTTTATTGTTATAGCTGTTAATGGGAGCAAGATTTGAAAACGATCATTATGCGAAATAATTGTGCAATAATGAAATTAAGCCAAACGCGGAAGCTTTACTAATTATATAATGATATTTAATAGATTTAATATTTTTCCTCCAGTTAAACTGAATACTTGTGTGGGGAGGATGGATATGTTTGTCAATAGATTTGTGGTGAGGTGTGGGGAGATTGAATAATAATCAACGAGGTAATTTTAGCAGTTCGTAATATAGTCCAAACGACAGAAACATGGCGAATATGTACCAGTTGATTTGAGAATCAGATTTATAGGATTCATTAAAAATTAGATGTTTTGTGATTACATTTATATATTTGATTTTTATTTCTAATGGAAAGTTATCGTTACATATTTATCGATATATTTAATCATGGCACTTATTCTTTAGTAGTAGTTATTCGTGGCAATACCTCTTGTATTATTGGAGACGCTAATTGTTTGGTCTTTTATAGATTTATTATTAATAACCATCATATTTAAGTAAAATATTCTTTTTTTTTGGAAAGATGAGGGGTGCGGAAGGGGTAGGAGAATGGGAAAATCTTGCATAAGATACCCACAAGGCGGCAATGGTGGGTAGTGAGATTCTTACTCACTAAAAACTCTCATCTTTGTGGCATCTGGCGCTGGAAACCGCTCTCGCATTACTTCAGTATCAGCACCAACTTTTCTTATATCTTGCTACTACCTCTTTTGTTTCGATGTTACGCAATGCTTTTTCTGATGGAACTAAGCAGTCCATTATATTTTCAGCATGTGTGCCCGTCTAAGTTTCTTAGAAATTAATTATTGGGCTACTTCCATCTCTGGCAGCTAAACAACGTGTATGTCTTACGTTGTCAGGAAATTCGCAATTGCTCTTCACCTGTCAAACAAGCACTTTCTGGAACAACCGTGTCCCGCAAATGTCTGGCTGAGAAAGTAGTCTACTTTTCCATGTGGCTTATCCAGCTAAGTTTGAACATTTGAAAGAGGTCAGACGTCCAACGTTCATATGTATCCTCTCTTTATTATTATTTTCACCTGGGGGGTAGCGCAAGGCTTCTTCCTTGTTTCTGCCCTCATATCTATCCTTTCGTTCTACTACTATTAGTTTTATCGGAGGTATGCCATCGAAAACTTGCACTGCTTCCAGGGATATGCTACGATACTCACCATAGTAGTCTTTGGTCGCGATTTAGTTTTATAAAGAGCTTTTTATTGTTTATTGCCTTATGCCCTATTGAAACTGCGTATAATTATTGGGAATGGACTACACTTGAAAGTGCCCTTCCTTTGCTTTCCCTTAGTTCTCCGATATTTGACATTAGGCTGAAAAGCCATGGTTCTTTCTCTTATTATGAGCATCCTATTGATATGATCCAAGAAACTGAAGGTTATGTCAAGCCACACCACGAGGCACTCGATGTCTTTGCTCAATTTAACTTCTGGATCATCAACATGTAACTTGATCAGGTAATAACTACAGACCACTATCCTTCAGCTAGTTGGCTATTTTAAAAAGTGCTTTATTTCCAATGTTCACCGATTTCGCTTCCACCTGTTTTCAAGATTATTTCCCTATCAGAGAAATAAGATCTAATTGGTATTAGTAGGCTTTCCTCTATTCCCCTTTTCCTTAATACAATCAAAATTAATTGCCAGGAAGCGTTATTGAATGCGTTCTTTACCCTTAGTGTTATCACCACGCATAGTCGTCTATGCGCATGGGTATAGGCTGCAGTCTTTAGCGCGGCTCAAACTACCTCTATTACAGCGTCTGTCTTTTGCCTTTTCTTTCAAAAGCCATATTGTTCTTCTGACAGACCACCTATACGTTTCTACTCGCTATTTAATCTGTCTAAGATAAACTGTTTGAAGAATTTTCCTTCGATGTCAAGGGGAAAAATAGGTCTATAGTAACGTGGATCATGGGTCAAATGGTCTATCGCCTTTGCGGAGCAGTATCAGGCTCTATCTTTAGCTCTTTGAGAAATATGCTATGTTCTGCAGAATTATTGTACCTCGCAAGTAAATACTCATACTCTCGGGCTCGGGTTAACTCGTTAATTATCTCTGCTGGAAGTAGTCCTGGTGGTCTATTATTTTTTAATACTTGGTATGCCCCCTTTATTCCTTCTATATTAATTCCTGTAAATATCACAGGTCTATTGCAGTTATATATCACAGGCTCACCTCGGGGACTCAGTGTTTGCTAGCCCTTCAACATTTTCATTATCATTTAGGACTTTTCTTTAACAATACTTATAAAAACTAGAACTGCGGAACAATTATATTCCTAACAAAATATACGGTTATAAATACAACCATGCAGTTAAACACAGTTAAATGTTTGTTATAGTTCCTAGGGAACCACTCAGTGTGAGCTTGATTAACTGAGATATTGCTGAGTTGAAATACAGTAGTATACAAGTAATAGTAAAAGGATAAATATTACCTTAGTGTCAACAATAAGCTACTATGTACAATATATTCATCAATTGACGAGCAACGTTCAATCGTTGAGCAGTTTATCTTCCTACACAAAGGAAAGTCACTTTAAAACACTTACTAAGTCTGCTTAGCTTCTACATACAATGTACTTCAACTTCTTGCAAAAAAGAATGACTCAAGTTGGAGTGAATTAAAAATATGCAGTAATATGCAAGCAATAGTAACTGCTTGTTGGCAACACAATGGCGTCGAGAGTTTATTTCACCGTGCAGAGTAATTTGCACCGGCAAGGATCACACTGTATGAATGTGTATGAGAAAACTTCAATTTAAGAAAAAACATTCCTGCTTTTGAGAAATGTGGTTTTAATACACGCTAGAAAATAGATTCTAAAACATGCTATGCGAGGATTGCATAGGCTAAACTTCGAGAAATGGAAATAGGAAGCTTTATATTATAATAAAAGAGATAGAATATTGGCAGAGTACCAAAAACGCTGTTTACTTTTCGGCTTTTGAGAGAGTGAATGTAAACGAGTGAGTTTACATGGCCGAGTGCCACATGGAACGCCTACTATAGCGTCTTACTTGTGAGAGAAACAGGGAACAACTTACATGGCGGAGTGCCACGAGGAGAGCGATTTATATCTACTTACTTGGAAGACAGCCAAGGAACAAGTCATTTCTAGAACGTGAAGAGGCGTTGTCTTTCTCCCTTGGCGCGTGAACTTACCCCCACCTCTGACATATCCCTTAGGTAAAGGGCAAATAACGTAAATTTAGAGAAGTTGTACAAAAACTTAACATCATCGGTTGCCTAAATTAACATTATGAATTTTAACACAAACCTGTTCGAAATCTGCTGTCTATTTTAGGGATCCTTAAAATTGTAGATATGAATTTTAAATCGGTTTAGTTGGCTATCCTGTAGGAAGCACTGTGATTGATTGGTCGGATGCGTTTCTGCTTGTAGTAGTAGTAGTAGTAAACTCTCTATTGGCCTTTTTCGTGAGAAAATTCAGCCAGTAAAGACCCCTATCCAGGCTTAGCAAGAGGTAGAGCGACCCTTCTACATTGGTTACACCTTGGTGGATAGAGATACTATTTTTAGAGCCTCCAGTATGTCGAGTATGTACTCCTGGGGGCTCAGACTTGTACTTGCACGGCTTGTTTTAAGGTTCAAACACCACAAACATAAAAATCTGATGCTTGCCTGGGGCTCAAACCCCCGGCTGGACGTCCGAATCTTCCTCGGGGAGAAAACTACCCGGTCCCTGAACGTTCACCATGAATTCCAAAAACTAACATATATGTATATGAAGCTGGAACAAAATGGCCGATACCCGACACGTGCACTCTCGACCGAAGACGAAACGGAAGTCCATTTTTTCTGCTTGTAGCTGACCCTAGCTCGTGCTTCGAAATACGTGGATTGTGATGTTCGAAGCAGTTAGCTATCTAACTAAACTGATGCAGTAGATAAACATTGTGACAAGAGATGGCGCGCTAAAGGTGTCGTCGAGAGTTTTTAAGCGGCATTCTTGGAATGCGATATACAGTGGCGTGGAATATTAACATAATACGAATTAAATCGCTAGATTTGAAAACATGTTCAAATGGTTTTTGAACAGATTGAAGTGTTATTTTGGCGGCGAAAGGTTGGTTGGGTGATTACTATTAAGTCATTTCTGCTATCCACTGTGTTATGACTACTCCTCAACATCGATCCTCCCCTCCTTGTGGGGACTTAGAGTTAAAGCTTCTAACTACGATTGCCTTTTCATTTCCGCATGGACTCCAACGGTGTCAATGTGTGTGTCTCAGAGTTGGAGAACTCTGAGATATCTCTATTTGAAAACGCATGACAACCATATACAGTGAATCTCAATATAGTAATATATAATAAGTCAGATCCATTCCTATGTTCTTTGACTGTGAATTTTGAGTTCATACCTGCTTATTTCATTATCAAAAGTCCAATCCATGCATCCTGTTGTGTATAGCTATTATATTAGGTAAACTTACTGAGGTCAGGGCTATGTAATGTGCAGATTTGCTTCTGTTTGTGATGATTTGTAGAGCTTTCATTAATAAATTCTTAAATTATTTCTTTGGTTTGGTACACCTTTGTCTTTTCTTTGTTGTTTATATGGGCATTTTGAGTAGCCCGTCTGATTGCTATCAATACAAAATTCTACGTTTAGGCACTTAGATGCCTTAGGTCCTTCTCTACTGCATTTCAGGCAGGTATATTTTCTCTATTCGGGCTTTACATTTTGCTTTCATATGGCCCTAACCTTAGTATCTAGAACACTTTACTACATTCTGTCTCTATAAAACTCTAGATTTTATTCAGCCTACCTTAATATACCCTGGCTTTCTAGCGATAATTATTACTGTGAGTTTGGCTTCTTCTCAAAAGCTCTTACTTCGAAGCTGTCTCTTCTAATTTTGATATCACTCCTTACAGTATTCCTGACATCTTTTTTCGTTTTAATACTATCCAAGTCCTTTGCAGCACCTTTTTGCCTATACGGGTCCCCTTTGCGTTTGGTATTATTTCGCATATTTCGCTTCTCAGGACCTCAGATTTATCTAGTTCGTCTTGTATTGTCTCTATTGTGATCAGTAGTTCACCTTTTCTCGCTTCTATGGTTTTTCTGACCTCTACTCCTATTTAATTAGGGTTTACTGTTCATGAACCGTCTTACGTCTTAAATATTGCGTAACACTTCCCTCACCTCAATAAATAAAAAATACACTATGCAGGCTCCTCTTTCTAAATTTATTGTCAAAGTATTTTCGATGAACTAAAATTCAAATCTGCCCTCATTTTAAAATTAGTTATAACCACATATGTCTTTAGTCTTTAAAAATATTATTTCCTTAAAAACACACATCTATGAACCAAGCGCAACCCTCATGCTCGTAACTGCATAGATGTCCATTAAAAATAAAACTTCTCATTATTCGTTTGGTATTTATCAAAGTTAACGTACTTTATGAATGCACTCACTGTATTTCAACAGGCAATTAGGATTTAAAAAAATACAATAGAAACTAAATTGGTCTTGAGATTTTGCATAATTATCTCATATCGCATAATATGGTTATTAAATTAGAATGCTCCAGGCCTAGGCTCTCTGTAATTAGTATTTTGTAGGATCCTGCAAAATATCGGTTAATTAAATAATGTGTCAATAATAGCATGTTAATTTGAAGCGGGATTGAAAACACGCACCCTGTGTTTTAAGATTAATTTATAAGTAAGTGTCTAACCAAAATAGGCTACATATTTCCTCAAATCTTACTAATGCCAATTATATTGAATCACTAATCTAAGCAAACAGGACGGTGTTATCGCATATATTAAAAGAGGTGATTATGTAAGAGAGATATCTCTCTTGCAGTGACATGCAACTTAATTAAAGTTCCCTATCTCACCAAAGCGACTAAATTATCAGATCTTTGTGTAAGAAAGTGATCATCTCAAGACTAATATTAAGGTCGTCTAATTGTGTGCTATTAACGGTATGTGCTGGAAATTAGAATGCTTCTATAACATTATATTTAACAATACTCCCTTATAAGGTGATTTTCAACTCAATATAAAATATCTATTGGTTATGTTAGCAATATCCTAGCTTCTGTTACTGAAAATGTCTTATTTACTCATTATTGGCCTTTGCTAAAATTAACGATGAATATCACAGTTATGCGTGAATCCAACGCTATTCTTGCCAATGTCGTATTTAGGATCTGTGAGCACCTAGGCTGAAACTGTGGCGCACTGGGGAAAATATATTCTTAAAACTAACCTACAAAGACTGCATTTTGGGCAATTATCCGAATAAAACCTTAACAATAAAACTGTAGAGTTTATTACTAATTTATATTTAGACACGATAAAAATAAAGAACTGAATTTAGCTTAAATCAACTATTTCAAACCTACGGGAGTTTTAGTGTTTTGTGTTAGATGCGTTGGAAACTCGTTATCCGTTATAGTGATTTATCCAAGGCATTTGACGGTGTAAATTATAGAATTCTAATCGGAAAGTTGAATGCTTTAACTCACTGGACAAAAGCAGGTAGTAAAACTGAAAGACGAGTTGTCGGGTGAGATCACTGTTCCTCAGGGTGGTCACTTATCTCCATTCCTGTTTATTTGTTTTGTTAATGATGTATATAAGTTGCAATTTTTGACTTTACGCTGACACAGTATAAGCAAGGAACAGTAACGTCAGTGAGCTTAAATCCCTTGAAGTATTGAGATCAAAGAGCACCGGCAGGCACCTGCTTGCCTGACTTTGCCGTCGTTGGATCACGTCCTACGAGGGAACGTGCAATTCGTTAAATTTTATTGTCGCATGGAGCCAGTTTCTACTAATAAGTCATTTACAATTTAATTATTTTATAATTTCATTCGACACTCTAATTTTAATATATTTAGAAATAATATTTAGGTTATAGATGCTTCACGACAGGTTCTTAAGAATGTGTGAAAGATAAAATGATAATAAAACAATAAACAATGCATTTAATAACAAGTTTTGTGTAATGTAGCTTATACTACAAAAATATTAATTTCTTCGAAATTGAAGACAAGTTTAGTACAAACCCAAACTAATATAACTCTAAGGTATTTAGTAACACAAAACATAATATACGCAAAGTTTGTTTAATAACTTTTTTCTACGACTGCCCTGAAAATAGACAAAAACGCACTAACAACTGCTCTTGAAAACTGGATATTTCAAACATCGTGTGAAAAGTATACTTTGCACACGGCGTATGCAAAGTATACTTTTCACACGCTTATTCGGGTATTTAGATTAAAGGGCTTCGTCTCCGATTTGAGCTTCGCCCTCAGAGATCCCATTCCCAGATCTCTAAAAAGGGGGACCTAATTTCCCCTTTTTGCAAAACTGCAGAAAATGGGACTCTCATACGAGGGGCCTCTTTTTAAGGCTTGGCGCCCAATTTTAGGGCTTCGCCCCCGGGCCTCCATTCCAAAATCTGTAAAAATGGGATTCCCGTGCCATAGGCCCTATTCTAAAGTCCCCCTGGGGCCTCATTTTAGGGCTTCGCCCCCAGAGCCTCTTTTTCAAAATATTTAGAAAATAGAGACCCCACACCGGCGGCCCTATTTTAGGACTGTGCCCCTAGTTATAGTTTAGCGAGAATCTCTTACTCACGTAGTTTCTTTCGCTAGGAATAAAATTTTCTGATAAATCAATAATAAAAAAGTTTCCCATATAGGTAACATAATTTTCTACCACACTCCCAGTGGGGCACCCAGACCCTGTATGTAGCAGTCGTAGAAAAAGTATAGTGTGCTACACGTGCTGAAAAGACTTAATGACACTCGTCTACGGCTCGTGTCACCAAACTGTCTCATTGGTGTGAAAAGTCTTATTTTCAGCACTTGTTGCACAATATACTATTTCTATTTTGCGTTCAAAGTGATTCCATTTTGATACGCAAATGCGTGTCGAAAAGAACTTCTTTTCGATACGGCTTTTGTTGACTGGTTGCTAGGATATTAACAAAATTGTTCAATGTCAAGGCCCACTAGCAAAAATTTCGATACCGCTTTCAATGGGATTTCTAGTAATAAATACGTCAAAAATGACAATATGGCCGCCCAACTGTTGATCGGGACTAGATTAAATTAATAGTTTTCATTAAAAAACCTTCGAAATAGAAAAAATAGTATAAAATACACGATTTAAAAGACATTTAGCGCACTCGCACGTCGCACGTTAGGAAACTCCACGCAAGCGGGTCGTTTGCTAATTTCGTGCTAGTGCGAAAAAATATGGTATTTTAAAACAAGTATCTTAATATACTATTTTTTCACTATAAAAAAAAAACGGTTCTGTATAGACCGGAATCAATCCTATTGGTTTTGACGGTCACGCCACGCAGTGTCTTAGACTTAGATACCTAAACTACCAATTTTCAGGCCCATAATAGTTTTATAACCTGAGCTACAATCCCTTCTACAAAAATAAACGACCCCTTTATGGTCACTACTCCCTTAACACCTGTAATTGAAATTTGGAGAAATGATGATGGTGTTTTTCCCTTTGTAATTGCATTGTTTTGGTGTATTTAGATATAAAATATTTTCGTTTTTATTGGTTCCACCCCTATGCTATGAATGGGAACTATAAGTTTAATCTTACATTTTATGATTAATACAAAACCAAATGGTTTGAAAAGAGAACATGATTGATTAATGAATGTATGGAGTGTACAATTTTATGAATAATATTTTCATGCCTAATTTTTATCTCACCCCTTTAAAAAAAAAACAAGTAGGTAGGTATTTTAATTCTAGATAATATTTACTCATACCTGAAAGGATCTTTTGGGAATCTAAAAAATGATTTTTCACCATCACTTTTACTGAAACAATTATCCACTGCACAAAATCCAATCATCGTTATAGAAAACGCAACAACAGTCCCTAAATAATGTCTCCCTCGCCCTCGTATAATACGTTTGTGCTAAAACTCCCCAAAGTTTCTGCGAGTCTATGAGAAAACTGGATTGAACCGCTCTTACCTCAGGTGGCAAAATCGAGATTTTTATGCATTTGACGCTACCGTTCATTAATTCTACCGTGACGCTGATGACATGAAAATGTTCACTGCTGCTGATTGATTCCCTGACTGATTGTCTAAGATTCAACATGATCTTGATCTATTTGTCAATTAGTGTAAATCTAACAAATTAAATCTTAATATCAATGTAACGAAACGAATTTTCGTTTGTTTGAAATATGCTAATACGATGTTACTAGCCTATGTTATTTAAATTCATGCGTTCAAAGAATCGAATCACAGAAAGCAATAAGTTTCTCAGCCTGATGAACTTCTTACATGACGCTCCCCTACATCTGCACTCGCTTTAACTACGATTCCGGATAATTCTAGAGTCCAGCCGACACCCTAGGCGTGGAGAGACCGAGCGTATAAATTCGTCTGCACAACTCAAAATACGCCCTCTACCAGTGCACCAGAAGAAGTCTCCCTTCGGTAAAATTTCAAGTTTTTATTCCAAAATGCAGTCAAATTCTGCTGGTTTAAAGAATAAAGTAAAATCCAAGTTAATAATATTCGAAATCAACCTAAAAGCATGAATATATATTTTTTCTGCATTCTCAGTGAAGTAACTCAATTATGTAAAGTAAGATAAGTGAACAATGATCATAATCTAATTAACTACCTTCATTCAGACATCTAATAGACGACGCTCAAAATAAAAGGGTAAACGTTTCCTCTTACAAACCGAATTAAGGGGATACAATTAAAAGGCTAAAATAATTTATAAAATTAGCGGTAGAACAGTGTTAGTTATACAGTGCCACCTGAAGACTTGAGTAAGTTATCCAGCGTGTAAATATATAGATAGAAACATTATTAATTCAGTGACTTTATAGACTATACAGTGCTCGCGTAAATGCCCGTCATTTACGCGCATTAACCCAAACTAACCCCCCTTTTATTTTTTGAACCCTTGTATATATCGCGATGAATTTTGCAGTGTGCACATAAATTCAGATTGTCTACCTTTTGATACAACTTTTTAGATGTTAACTGTCAAAATGGCAGCTGGACGCCATTTTTCACATTTTTTTCAAATGGCAAAGGGTATCGAGTGATACCTCATTTTAAAGGTCTTTTCATTTTCTAATCGCTCGCCATACTGGCTAGGCCGATTTTAAATGATAAAGAATTAAATATCTAAAGAAATATCAATAATTTATTAAATTAATTAATTAAGTTTAAAGTCATGAATCATTTCAGAAGATGTTCGAAATGTTCTCCCTGTACCGCCTGACAATGATAAAGCCTGTTAGTAAACTCTTCTCTAACATTCTGAAAAGTTTCTGGAGGTATTCTACTGCAAACGGTTCTTATTTTGTCTTTAAGGTCTTGAACACGAGTTGGCCTTGTAGCGAAAACATTACTTTTCAGATATCCCCAAAGAAAAAAATCAAATGGGGTGAGGTCAAGCGATCGAGCTGGCCATTCGATGGGTCCTCGCCTTCCGACCCACCTATTAGGGAACGTTTCAGATAGCCAATGTCTAACAGGTTGTGAGTAATGAGCGGGTGCCCCGTCCTGTTGAAAAATAATGTCTCTCTCGAATTCGTTGGGATTAACCATGACAATTGTTTGAATTTGCGGATATATTTCGTTTTGTAGCATGTTCAGGTAAAGTTGACTGGTAAGATTTTGATCGATAAATATTGGACCCACAATGTGATTACCACCAAGTATGCCAGTCCACACATTTACTTTTTATCCGATCGGACGAAAAACGACACCTTTCCGATGTGTTTTCTCACCGCAAAAGTCATGATTCCAGTATATTGTATTCGTTGCTTGGCAACATGCAATAACTGTACAAGAATAGAAAATAACTGTCCGGGAATATAACATTCCCGTCCTAGGCCGGGAATGTAACATTTCTGTCCTATTCAAACGCCTTGTTTGTCAGATCTGACGTCTATTAAAAGTAACATTTAGCTGTAGTTTCCGTAGCTACGTAATAAACTTCAAGCTCGCTCGATTCAAAACCTGATATTATGTTGAGTTTAAATTTAAAACACCGTTTTTATTTAGAGTAATATATTTTTATAAGTACGTATTCTAATTAATTTCGATCGGATAAAAAATAGTATGTGCAACTCGTAGGAAAAGCACATTCCTGGACTCCTGAGTTGTTGGCCTCGGCTGCGCCTCGTCCAGCAACTACCACAGTCGTCCAGGAATATTTTGCTTTTCCTCCTAGTTACACAATATACTATTCTCTGGAAACTGTGTATGTGCTTCTCGGATAATATGTGGATTTACATCAGACCAATACCTGACGTTTTTCCTATTTACATTTCCATTTAAAAAAAGTTGACTCGTCACTAAAACAAATATGTCTAATATAGTTTGGAGACCGAAAAATTGTTTCACACGTAATATCACAAAACTGCATCCGCCTATCTGGATCATCTTCTGACAGTTGATGGACCGAATTTATTTTGTACGGATGGAATTTATATTTCTTTAAATATTTAGGTGTCGTGGTTGAAGAAACTTCACATTCCTCGGTGATACTTTCCGTTGAACGTTGCGAATTATTGACAACAGTAGCGATAATGTTAATTTGTTTTTCATCCGCAATTGATTTTCTTCTAGAACTTTTTTGTTATTAACACTACCACTATTAAGAAATTTTTGGAGTAATTTTCTATAATAGTGCGGTGAAATCGGATTTACTGGATATCTCTCATTAAATATTCGTACCGCTTGATGCAAATGTCGGTTACTTTCACCATAAATCACAATTGCATCTGTTTTTTGATCCAATGCTTAAACTACCTAACTAACTACATAGCTATTTGGTACTAAAAACTTATCAAAAACTAAGAGAGGAATAGGCAAAACTACATAAAAGAACTTGTGTCAGTTGTGTCACGTTTGTAAAATGACCAAACTATTTTTTGAAAATGACAGTTGAAAGTGATTTGATTTGGCTTAGCAGGTACTATCTAATGGTTTGTTTACATGCCAAAGTAAAATGTGTATTTAAATAAATACATTTTAACTAAATAATTTTAATAAATAAATTCAAAAACTTTTAAGTCTCTATCAATCGGCCAGGTCAGTATGGTGAGCGATTAGAAAATGAAAAGACCTTTAAAATGAGGTATCACTCGATACCCTTTCCCATTTGAAAAAATATGAAAAATGGCGTCCAGCTGTCATTTTGACATTTAACATCTAAAAAGTTATATCAAAAGGTAGACAATCTGAATTTATGTGCACACTGAAAAATTCATCGCGATATATACAAAAGTTCAAAAAATATAAGGGGGGTCCCATCATTTACGCGGGCACTGTATAATTCGCCAGCAATTTTAGAACATTTTATTGAACTGTTGTGTATTATTATTGATTCAGGGAATAATTAAATATTCCTTAGTATTTCAGGAATTGTAGCAATATATAGATATTTAAGGTGGCTGTACCTTCACAAACTAATACGTATTATTTCAGTGACTTGTTATCGATAAAGCTAGATATATAAATATAAATATATATAAAAACGATAAAAAAAATTAAAGTTCGTATTTAAAAAAAGAAAGTTGATGATGATCCCTTAAAGACGAAACGTCGGATTTCAAACTGGATATCATCAGTGGATAGAGCGGAAAAAGTGGTAATGCAATAGTGCAATTAAATTTGAAATCTGTTTTTAAATAAGCCCAGGAAAAAAGTAAAACGATTTTTCAAAATTTCGGGTTTTTTCCGGATATCTCCGGAAATACTCGGAATTTTGAAACTTTCTATACGGCATATTGTTAGGCACCTAAATGCGCAATTTTGCCTTAATTTGACCGACACTGTATCTCTTACGGTTTTCGAGTTCCCCATACATAGACACGAAAACGAGCCACCCTGTACATATTTAATGTAATTTGAAATTGATTTTCTGTTTCATATTGGTACTGCTATTCCAATTGTGACCAATTCTGCACTAACCCAGACTTCTATACCATTGTACATGTCGATACGGCTGCCAATGCCGTATGGGCAATTTGTTAATATATTAGATATATTTAATTTAACTAAACGTCTTTCTTTTCGACCATAAAATACAGAATTACGCTATCTTTAGAAACGCAAGGCTTACCCACAATAATTACTCTTGTCGCCTACCTAAATACCTCCCGTTTTCTTTTAATGAATATTATCATTGCCAAATCTTATTTAGGCCTTGATACCGCTCGCAGGGCCCTAAATATTTAACCATATATCCTTTATTGCTTCCCCTCGCCAGGGAAGGTATATAACCATCTAACAAACAAAAGCAGGTCGCGACATTAATAAATCTACATCAGTCACTTTCCGTCGTATAATGATTCCAGTGTACTATCATTAGCTCTGGAGAGAGGAAGTAATGTTAAGCATCTGGGTGTGATTCTGGACCAGAAACTTACATTTGTTCATCACACAGAGATGTCTATGGGTATGAAACTATTGGGATTTGATCTGAGGTCTCTCAGGGATTTCAGCAACGTTTATGTTCTTAGAAATGTGTATTGGGCTGTTGTTCGATCGAATTTGGAGCATACAAGTATAGTTTGATCGCCTTTTATCAATGCCACGCGGTTCTTTTAGAGAATGTTCAAGGAGGGTTTCTAAGGCACATTGAATATAAATTAATAAATAATTGGAAATATAAATTATGATAAACCTTCCGAGATTGAGTGACAGAAGGAAATACGTGGATTTTTGTAATCATTTAGGCTGTTGAATGGTACAATACAATGTGCTCTCATTCGGTCGGGTTAATCTGTATGTGCCTATTAGGTGTAATAGGCAAGAATATTTATTTCGAATAAAATTTTACAGAGCCAATTATGGGTCTAATATGCCTATCGACAGGATATGTAGGATGACCAATGGCTTGCTTGATGATGTCGTTATTTTTAGTATGTCCTTCCCGTAATTTAGGTCCCACATAATAAGTATATTGTTGTGACATCTGATGCCAATCACTTATATAGGCACTGAACCTGGAACATATATTTCATGTTTCGATTATTGTCAAATTTTGATTTTAATAAGGGTCATGGCTGTATTATTTATGTAACTTATTGTACTTTTTAGAACCAGGACTCAGGAGCAGTTAATCACTATTTATTTCTATACACACTGCCGATTGAACAATCTACGAACTTTAACATTCATACTAAAACTATACACACTAGTTTATTTAAACAGTTTCAACTTCAACTATATGGTTATTATTTATCCATGAATAATTTATGATTTATTAGGAAACTATCTTGAACGCTTGAACCACTGTGGGCACTATGCCTCTCTTGCTTACGGATGTGCTCAGGGGTTTCTATCGCTTTTGCGAAGCTTCCAGCTGGCAGACAGTGAGCGATATTCTCGGTAGGCTGGACAAACACCAAAACACTTAAACCAAAGTCAAATGATGAATGATGATTACGATCACCAAACTTTTATAATATTTGTTTACTGAACCAAAAAACCTGATTTTAAAAATTGACCTAGAATCATTCAGTTTTCACCGTGACAGTGGTACAGTAATGCAGCCTGCGCCTGGGTAGCCTATGCTTAAATCTCGTCCTATTGTTTGCTATAATGTTTGACGATAAATTTGAAAAATGTAAAAATGCATATATTATAATCGTAAGATTTAACGAACTTACCTGAGTGAAGTTTAATCTTGATTTTATCGTCGAAATAAATAGAGCCCCACCCCAATTTTTTTCCTAATTGGGTTCCATAACTCCCAAATATTGCAACAAAACTGTTTTAAAGAAAACTGATTAGATGCTGGCTAGCGATGGCGACGACGGGACAGCGGGGATGCCAGTTTCTTTTTCTTTCACCACGTGACCGTTTAGCCAGGATAGAGAGATACTACACTATACCTAATTATGAGACGATGCTGAAATATAATTATTAATATATGGGCATAAAGCCTAATTAGAACTGAATATTCTAAACTGTTGTTTCAGCGAAAGTTAACCTGTTGTTTCAGGGAAAGTTAACATGAGTTTGCTATTTAGGCATTTTTGGCCTGAGAATGTCGGGAAGATGTTATATAAAATAAAGTTCATAATGCATTTCATATTGTTTTTTATCATGAAGTTTGCAACATTAAAACCGTATTTAGTATTTAGTTTCAAAAATCAAAGCAATTTTGCATACGGTATACTAGATACTGGATGTTACCACGCAAGTTTAATTTGTTTCATTTGGCATTCCATTTAAGGTGGATTAAAAAGTTTTTTTTGGTTGCTTTATTTTAAATAATCAAAGGCTGCATGTGACATTTTATAAATTCAATTCGACATTTTATTGCGTTAAATTTCTAAATTGACGATAGCCATAGTAAGTAAATGATTTGCAAACAACATTCTGTTATTCATTGGCTTTGTGACCGTCGAACGGAGTAAACTGGATTATTCGGTTCTGCAGGTAATTGAGCCGAAACGTGTTTTAGACCGTATTATCGCGTGAAGAGCACACGGTGTTAGTAATTACTGGCTTTTTCGGTACATTCTTCATGGTCCAGCCTAAATTTGTTAGCATATTTAAGTATTGCACTAAAAGTCCTATAGTTTCATCAGTTTCCGGGGACGGACACCCGGGCTTCCTGAAAATGTCCGAGACGGGCGATGCCGCGTCAGTGCTATCGCAGCGCTCCTCTCATATGAGCGAAATAACCAGAACCTGTAGAGAAGTGGAAAAGCTGGTCAACCTTTCCAGGAGCATCCCAGATGTCGTAAATGCAAGCACTGGCTCTCGGTACTCTCTGCAGATGGCCGTCCCCAAGCCGACCTCGAGGAGGTCTTTATAGATCAAGAGCACATACAATACAAACCCACCCAAAACGCATCAAAAATAGGAAGGACGTTGAATCTAAAATAGACTGCTTCAAAACGAAGGTCTCAAACTCCAATAGTGACTTTTGCAAAAGGAAAAAAACGAGCAATCGCCAACGTACTCCAAGAGAAAGAAGATCACATAAAGTCCAAAGTCCGGGAAAGGCAAACAAGGGCGTGACTGAAGGTGACGTTAAAAGTGACCTTCAGTCGACCTCTGCAAACACGCTAGAATCAGGCGATGTTGCAGCGGCCGCAAAGGCTCCGCCCACGGCAGTCGGAAAAGCTCCGCTCCCAAATCGGGCCACTCAGATGGACACGTCCATGGAGATAGGCGAAGCGTCAAGTACAAATACGCAATTCAAAGTCTAGCTATTTAAGCCAAACATAATACAAGTCTACCTAGATATGGGAGGCGAGTCAGCAATTAAAACGAGCAACCCCTTTCAGCCGCATAGCGACGATGATGACGGCGGATCTGAGGCTTCTCATTCGACCGTTCCTGCATCCAGACCGAGAAGACTGATCCCTAAAGCTAAGACTCCGCTTCGTGCGAAGCCGATCTTACCGCCGCCGATACTGATCAAAGAAGGGCAGAACAATCACCGAGAATTTACTGCTAGCTAGTGATGCCTACGAGACAAGACGAGACGAGACTTTGAAAAATCTCGTCTTGTCTCGCAAGAAAAGAGGAATGTCTCGTCTCGTCTCTCGTTTCGGAATAAAAGTCTCGTCTCGCCTCATGTCTCGGAAAGATCTCGCAAAATGTTCATGTTTCATGTGTAAATGAAATACACAAATAAAATCAGTTCAAAATTTTTATTTTAATGAACAAAATCATAATAATCTAACAAGACAACAAACATAGAAAAAAAAAACGAAAATCGATCATAGATATATGATATACAAATAATAAATAATAAAATCAGTTCTAATTTTCATTTCAACGAACAAAAACAATATACAGAGAAAAAAGAGAAAATATATTATGTAGTGTGTGTCACTTTTCATGAATACTCCCTAATATCTCAGATATTAAAAATGCGATTTTTTTCTCAAACTTCGTTGATAATAATTATTGTATGTTGGGTCCACTTATTGGTCCACTTATTGAACAATAATGTTTATTTTTAACCCAGTCATTTAAACATAAAAGGCATCTAGCTGATGTATTATTCAGCCGGTTCCGATGTTTTCTTGTGGTTAAAGAAGCCCGGGAAAACAGCCTTCTGCCGGTACAGATATGGCTTGGATACTGAGAAAATCCCTCGTCATCGCACTCAAGACAGGAAACTGAGAATCATGGTTCTTCCACCATTGTAGTATATTTGTTGTCTTGTCACATCGTGGCAAGGAAATATAGTGTTGGCAACTCCTCCAACACCCCTTCGCTAGGCCATGATGATGACGCCACCTGATACAGAGCATCAAAATCAATTTCAAAATCTGAGTCTAAAGAGTTTTTGTCATGATCAGGTCCTGAACTTTTCAGTGTCTCTATCTTTTTTTGATTTTCCACCCTCAAATTTTGAAAATATATTCAAATTTTTCGAGTATGGATTTCTTCAATTCTGATAGATGATAGTCGTAACATATCTTATTGCAATAACCAAAATTATTATGCCGACTTGCTATTTTAAAATAAATATTAATAAGAGCACAAAACTCGGAAAGCACCAATAACATTCGCGATAATTAGAATAATTAGTTATATATTTGACATTTTTATCTGCGATACTTTTGCGAGACTCTCGTGCGGGATTTGAGACGAGACTTTTTGAGAGTCTCGTCTTGTCTCGCAAGGGAAATTTAAAGTATCGTCTCGAGTCTCGTCTCGAAAGCACAAGGATTCTATATTTTTTTGGCAATATATTAAACAACGAGAATACGATTTTACGTAACCTTATTTTTAAGGCAAGAATCAAATGGTCTAAATATGGAATAAGTATAGATTTTTTGAAATAATTTTTAGCTGAATCGGAGTCATAATAATTAGATCTGCGAGTTTGTTGCCCGAAAATCCGTGGTTTACTCACCTCTATATGAAAGGCCTCACAAGTAGATAACGTTTTAGAAAAAATGTCTGTAAAAGCTGTATCAACTTCTAGGCGATGTTTTTCGTGTTAGTAGGTTAAATTTATGTGGTGGTGAACATCTACAAAATTAATTGAAATACCTGGTAGCGTATTCGCCACTGGTTCTAAGATATTTGAATATTTACTTGCTACCATTAGACAAATAACAAATGCAAACGAATTTATAGCAGCCCATAACTGAGCTGCTCTTTTTGTAGTACTAGAGTTCATTACAATTTCTCTAGTTTTTATATCGAAAAGTTTTAAATATGGTATTAAAGTTTTCAGCCAAAATTCGCAACGATTTATATGTGGCTGTCCAACGAGTCTCACAAAACAGGGGTATATTGGGAATTAGATTAATTCTTAAAGTACTCTCTCTAAAAACTATGGACAACTACGGGTCAAGGATCCTCATTTTACCCCGGCTATATGTCCTGAAAATTTCAACCCTCTAGCTATACTGGAACATAATTAATTGAAGGGGCCTTTCACTTTGATAGGGTTTCTTTTTTTCTGATTTTACCTCGCTAAAGAAGTTTCACTTCAAAAACAAATGTTAGCGTTGCATTCCTTTTTCATTATTTGCAATAATTTTTTAATTTTCCTGCCAAATTTTGCCTTAAGACATTTCCTCGATATTTTGGTAACATTTCGTACTTAAATCATATATTTTGGTATGTCTGAATAACATTTTTGATAAGCTTTCCAGAGACGTGTTACAAGTGGGGTAGTGACATTTAATAATTGAAAGTGGATGAGAGTGGTCTGTAAAATACCTCATTTTTATTTCCCTGGGTTTTTGTAGAAATGGTAATAGTGTTTAGTGTAGAAAATATAGCCCATGCAAGTTTTCAAATGATCACCCTGTAAGGTTGACAGTAGGCATAGTTTGTCCTTAACCGTACGTACCTATGGTATTTCGAATTGCAGATATTTTGCTGATGTCGTTAATTACTAAAACCTAAAATGTAGTTCTTATGTTAAAATATAACTATTAAAAATTTTAAAAACACTTAAGTATTGTAGAAAAAATCGTATAAAATATCAAAATTTGAGGGGGGGGGGGCTGGCCCCTCCCTGCGGGCGCCCATGAGCCATAGAGAGCATGTGCTCATAGGAGAACCTAGTACTTAGAAGCTCTTAGGTTAGATAGGTAAAAAGCTAGATAAATATGTAATTTAAAAGTACAAATAAATGATAGTGATGATGATGATGACATTCTGCTATTAGATATTTCTATAAGAGTTATACGACTTGAATTAATGAATAATGGGAACAGGTTTATATTGCTGAAATAATAATGTTTACATTCATAGTCGAACTTTTCTATTTAAAAACGAGAAATCATGTTTTTGTGGATTTGACTGGATCTGCTTTTACTTGATGGAAATCTTTTTCTAATTAAAGGTTTGGTAAGTACCAAATATACTTTTATTTTCATAATCTTAACCTGTTTCGCAAACACGGTAGTTTTGTCAGAAATGAGACGTTTAACGTCTTACTTCAAGCGATACATGTTAATACATTATTATGCTTTGAAAAAATTAATTTTGTATGGCGCTAAATGCATATTCAAGCAATATGCAAGCCCGTATGAATACTAGATTTACTGTCTTCAGTTTAAACCTACATTGATTTTATATGGCCTGCTTTTATTTGAGAATTTATTACGGAATCCAATCACGGATCAACTCGCAAATCCCATAAATCAATCAATTGGATATATTGTCGACTTAACGTTATATCGGTAAAAACCAGGTATATAGGGAGAAATATCATCTTCTTCGAGAAATCTGAACATGAACGCTTCGGCAAAATGAATTATGGCTTTTCGACGAGCAATTTTAATAAATTTTTATTTCCCAGTGCGCGCTTGACATTATTTTCCAGTGGTTGAGAACGGAACAATCGATACGTTACATTATCGACTTAGGCCGTGTGGCACTATGTCATAACTTTAGATTAGCTTTTTATCTGAGGTAACCATAACGGTAAAAATATCATTCTGTAAGAAGAAATGATACGTTAGGAGGGATCGCACGTTCTCGAGTTCTATTTTTAGCGTCGATATCTTTTGTGTTTCGAATTGAGTTCTGTTTAAATTTTATCAGCCAAAAGAGTAAAGAAATTCCTAATTTTACTACCCAGTATATTAGAAAAATATCGGCAGCTGCTAAGCTAAGAACGTATGGCAGGATAAATTTACTCAAGTTGTTTATTCAAATATGAATTTGACTGATGTTTAATATTCATATTTGAAACTGTTGTTTGTTAAAGTTGCAGAGCGAATAATTTCTATAATAATATCAGGGAATTGTTCTTGCGGCAAACTTAACAAATAGTGATAAAGGGAAAATGATGATTATTATTGCAATCACCACCCTCTGTATATTTGAAAAATATTTTGACAAACTAATTCTCTCAGCCTGCCTTAAGCTTGAGATCCTCTTTCATGGTCGTGTCATCTGCAATGAATATTTATTACTGATTCGCAGAGAGCATGAAATGGATTTGGGTTATGAATTTCATTACAATTCCAATGGAATTTAAATGGCTTCTAATATTTGTAAATAAAAGCATTTTATTTCAAGATTTCTTCTTCTTCTTCTTTGAATACGGTGCAGATGTATTGCGTAGGCGTCCTTCATTTCTAATTATTAAATACTTTTCATGTAACATTGCGTAGTGCTTCGAAGTCATGCAATACGGTCCAGTTTCGAATATTGCGGAGCCATGATAGTGTTTTGCGGCCTATATCTCTCCTGTCTTTGATTTTGTCCTCCAATATTAGTACCTGTCTCCTTGCACAATGTCTCCTAGTCTTACTTTCTTATTTTTTCTACCCATGATATTTCAAATATTCGAGAAAGGGTCCATATTTTAAATGCAACAAGTTTATTGACATTTGAGTGTCCACGCCTCTTTGCCGTACAGAAGGACGGTCCAGACATAACACTTGATCATTTTATGCCTTAAATCAAAATTGAGCCTGTGCATCGTCAGAACATTTCGCAGTCGTAAGAAGATCGCTCTACTTTGACCAACTCTTCTTCTGATCTCCGGTTCTGAGCCCCATATGGCATTTAACATAAAACCCAAGTACCTGAACTGTTTAGCTTTTTCTATTTTATTGCATCATATACGTTCATTTTCAACTCCAAAGTGCTGCTTACATCATTAACGGCACTCATTCGTGTTTGGAGATGGTCAGCGTAGTCTGCAAGAATCGCTGTACCATCAATGTATCTGATGTTATTGAGATAATCCGATTACCTTTATACCGAAAGTGCATCCAGAGATTGCCCCAAAAAACGTTTTTTTTCCACATACAGGTTGAATAATATAGGCGAGAGTCTACAGCGCTGTTTTACTTCCTCTTTAATTTGGGACTGTTCCGTTGTACTGGAATTTGAAAGCCGCACTTCAGCTGCTTAGTTCCAATAGAGGTTGCCGATAATTTCGATATCTTTATCATCTAGGAACAAATCTTGTAGATACTGTAGCAAGAGA
>MU182024.1:313270-335972 GCA_016904865.1 Pissodes strobi | reverse complement strand
ATATATATAAAATTTCTTTCGCTGATCGGGGCATATTTGGACCAATGTCTGCAAACTGAATATGCCTGCTCTGGTACCAAATCCATTTTTAAATCCAAACTGCCTGACGTGTCTATCATTCAGTGACGGTTGTTTCTCTCTGAAGAAGAATCGGGGGTCCTATTCAGAAGACCAGGGACCATTTCTGCCTGTGCCTGCAACGGTTCAGCTTATAGCTACTACTTTATGTGCTCGACACCGAAGGGTCAAAAATATAATGCCATTGAGCCAATATTCCTTTCAGCATACTCTTTACACCACAGGAAAACAGAGGGGTATTTTTCAGACACCGAAATACTGCAGTAGGGGAACGAAGTAGAACGGTGGACTATGACTGAGGTCAGATGCCCTTCTGAAACCGTCCAGCGAAGCCCATACGTAAATCACCAGCAGATAACCTCTTTGCATCCTCTATAAAGCCTTATATGCAAAATGCGCAAGTTGAATTTTAAAAAGTGTCAATGAGACGATGATTAATCATTGCAAGACCTCGCAATCTGCTTTTTTCGCCGGGAAAATCGAGGAGAGACCATCTTTTAAAAAACGTTCAATAAGCTGTTTATTTATATAAATTAAGCTCTGTAAAAACTACAAGCTTTGGTGATTTATTTAACACAGTTTAAGCATTAAATGTAACTTAACAAATAATTATAAAATATAAAACATTTAAATTGGCCCATCTCTCCTACAAGGTATAGGAGAGATGGACAATATATTAATTTAGTTTTTTTTCATTTTTCATAATGAAAGCAGCATAGCGGAGTTTGCAAATGTTGTTGTAAGATGTGCAACCATCTAGAACAAAGAGGGGAGGGTCCTCTTTTTTCTTTGTCAGGCGATAAGTCTTCGAGACACTCGACTCACTGATTTTCGAGATAATGCAAGCTTCCTTCCCCACTAGATGAATCATCCATCGGATTCTGAGGCTGTAGACTTGTGCCTACTTTTCTTTTGCAACACTTTCTGTAGATTGTGGTGAATTCTTTTTGGAAGGATCTTTCTTCTGTCTTTTTGGCTGAAGTGTTTGTTTTTGATTTTGCTTCTTCTAGCAAACACGAGTCATGTAACTTGACGGAGTTAAGATACCATTAGGTTCGCACCAGCCTTTTTCATCGCTGGGATTGCATGACGTACAGGAGAAAGCGCCTGAAGAAGTTTCCAGGAGTTACCCTCTTTTTCAGTAAGTTCTTCCACCCTGTCCAGCTGCATTCCGGAAGGGCCTGGTTGTAGTGAGTTACGCATCGGTAAGGAAGGGTTTGGAAAAAATTTCTAGCAAAGCAGTTTCTGTTGATACTTCTGTGAGGCCAGGTCGTTCTTCAAATATGTCTCTTGGATATATTGCAGCCTCATTTCGTTGCTGCGTTAGAAAAGCGTGATCAGATATTTCATTTGGATTGTAAGGCCAAATTTAGAGAAATACCATATAAAATTTCGGTGACGATTGAAAAGGAAAATTTGCGATAACTTTGAAAAACTGCACACACACGCTATTAACTGTATTGCTAATCAACAACTAATGCTGTTTTATGATTCTACGTCGACGTAGCAAGCTTTGCTGCCACAGTATGCGAAGAATCGTAGGCTCTCCTACTGGTCTATCTCCCCTCGATTTACCCTATATTGATGAACGTGAAGCGTAACCATGCAATCTTTGGGGATTTGTCCGGTGTCGTATATATTGTATAGTAGCCTAATGTTTCCGAATACATCTCGTCTAATTCTGGAGCTTTACCGGTTTTCATCAATCTAATTACATTTACAACTTCCGGCCGTAAAATGCTTAGACCTTGTGGTGGATTATTTAGTGTTTTTGGTGATGTTGGAGTTCTAATCTGGTCAAACAGTCTATCTGTGTAATCATTCCACATATTTAGCAATTCCCTTTGGTCTGCAATGAGTTCATTCCTGTCATTCGTTATAAACATGGTAGTTCTGTCGTGATACACTCCAGCGATTTAATAACTTTTTCATGGAGGTGAAAACTATCTCTGAGACTTGAAATGTGTTGAGCTTCAGCATATAGTCTGTCCATCCATTTTTCCTTTTCTAGTTTGATTTTGTAGCTGTGATACATCTGGTATCCAACGTGGTTTCTTCGGGCCCTGTATTTTTTACGTTCTTCCATCGTGTCTAGAATAGCGCATGTTAAGGTTGTGTGTATGCGTGCAGTTTGCAATTTTGAATATTTCTCTTATATTTGATTGAGATTTATGACAATTATAAAGTAACAGCCTATTTTGAGACCGATTGCTTTTTGCTGTATTTGTTGTACATGTTTTTCAATTACCTTAAATTTAGCATAAAATAATGCATTCAAAGACACAAAATGTTTAATATATCTTAACATAACATCAAGTTCCATACCAAAAAGTACAAAGTTGATAAGCCCCATAACCTTACAACAGTACTGTTTGCTGATTTCCTAAATTTCTTCGGCAAATAAGAATTTCTCTTGTCTATGATTTCTACCATAATTTCCGTAAAATATTCAATACAACATAAAACCATAATCTCCCTAACCTTCTCAAATTCATTAAAAGGAAATAAAACCCTACCAACCGTGTATCTCCGAAATCCTTTAAAAAATCAGTGTCCTAACTAAACGTGAAAAGTTAAGCTCTCTAAATTAATTCTTACCACAGGAAACCACCCATGATTTTCCTGTTTTACGATAAAAGTATCGGCAAGAATATAGACAGTAACTTTTTCCAGACAGAATTTCGGCAATTACACGGGGTTTTTGGGTTTCTAGGTTATTGTGTCTAGGTTGCCACAATATTTTTATACTTTCCAGACTCTTTCGAATTTATACGGGTATTTTAGCGGAATGAAATATGTGTGATATATCTTACCGTGGGAATTAGTATTCAGCAGTAGTACAGATAACCTGTAATCAATAACGGTTAATATATCTTTATGAAAACGTGACTCATTTGTATTAGCAAAGAGAAAATCCATATATTTGAATAACGCTAATTTATTTAAATTTAATATAATAAGTTATATGTTCTACAAGGTAAATTAACTTAAAAATTTGTCAAAACATGTGGTAAAGAAATGATTATTTCATAAACAATGTAAAATAGACGAAAAGCTTTTAGATAAATGGCTTATAGTTGTCAAAAATGTATTATTTGAAAATTAGAGGAGGGTATTTCAGATAAAAGGATTCCAAATTCTATTATACGTAAATTCTGCACGCGAAAGATCGGTATTGAATTTAACTGGACCGAACTAAATAGTTGATTGTGCCGTTTGAAACTGCTTCCTTTATAGTGCTATTGGAATTAAACTGTAATTTGAAAAACGTGTGTTTATAAATAAATATAATAATTAGCGGTAAACATGGGCCAAATTCAATCTAGAAAGAATAGTAGTCGACTAATCGAGTAATCCAAACTAGCAGTGATCATGTTTGGACCACGACTAGCTCAGAGAAGGCTTCGTAAGTTGGACCAATCAAAACATTGGCACCATGTTGGATTTCAACTTCAATTCCAGGGCACGGTCTTGGTTTTGGATTGGACCAACTCAGTAACTAAATTATATTATCAATTGCTCTATTACTGTTGAGCTTTCCAAGTATTGCTATGCTCTTAGAATACTGGTGGCCGAGGTAGGTGTTAGAGCAATACCCACTCAATAACAAGGCCTTAGTGCTTGTCGTGTGACGTCGTCCATGTAGGCCGTGCCATTTTAATTATTTTAAAAAACACTAGCTTTAGCGCAATAATTGTTTAAGAGGGTATTGGAAATACCTTTAATATGTATCTAATGGCAATACATCTTTGATATCCTGAAAGTCATCATCATTTATTAAAATTTGAGACAATAAAGTTTTAATTTGGGGAAAGTCTTATTGAGAGCAATTTTCATCTGGGCCATAATCAGGTAGCTAACTCATAGAACTTATTAACATTAATAGGGCCAAAACTGCGAGACTAAAGTGTTAATTTAATATAGACTGAATTCTAAGTCTCTTCTCTGTCTCAAATAACTGTCCCACAGAAATATGATAATGACCATCTGCTATTTGCCTATATTTACCAAATCTACCTTAAAGAGGGTCTGTTTGAAATTACCAAGTTTTGGTAGTTTTTTCGTGCTCCTCAAACTCAATTTTAATTATTTCAAGGGCTTTGACAAATTTAACTCATCAATATCTTTGAACTTTTCATCTTTACATGGCCGTAATTTGATATTTTTTGATAAATAGGTAACAAGGGCAATTTAAAAAAAAATAGATGATATACAGCGGAAAACCGAAAACATGAACTTTAGGCACATTTCTATAGTCCCCATTACAGCCAGGTATGCAACATTCCTGAGGCATAATTACTTACACTAAGTTACCACAAAAGTACCGGAAAAAATATTCAATTGAACACAACAAAAATTTATAAATATGAAAGAGAACACAAACCGTCAAGTTGCCGCGAAGCAACAGGTGTTTTCGAAATATATAGTTTTATAGTTCCTATTACAGTTAAGAATGCTCATGATACAATAAACGGAAGGTATGATACCTAGCCGTCTCAAATTCGTTCGCTCCGCGCATTGACGTCATTGCGTGATTGGCTTCTATTGAAATGCATACGTTTATAGGCACATAATCATTATGTTTTACCTATTTTCTCTATTTTTTAAGAAAATTTGTGTCCTGGGTGAAATTAAATACTAATTATTACATATTAATACTATAAAAATACTAATAAAGAAAAATATATATTCAACATAACTTTTATGATGAATGGATCAAAATAGTTGTATTAAAAACAGCATCTTTTGAGAAACGTAATAAACTTTTACTTTTATCTAAAAAACGTTTATTGAGTATTGGCCAATCGACAGCAAAAAAAAGGAAATCGATAATAATATTTTTTCTTAAATAATAATTTTAGTCATCTTTCTTTTTTTAGAAATTGTTAAATTTATCAAATCCTGATGGTAGCAAGACCATTAGAGATGGAGTAAAATTAATTTCACATTCCTATCTTAACTTTTCAAGAGCTATCTGACGGTACTAATTAGCAGGTGGTACCATGGGTACAAAATCTGGTACATCGGTAGGTACCACTGGCAGGTGGTACCATGGGTACCAAATCTGGTACCACGGTAGGTACCATTGGTAGGTGGTACCATGGGTACCAAATCTGGTACCTCTGTAGGTACCATCAGTTAGCACCATCAGATAGCTCTTGGAAAGTTAAGATAGGAATGTGGAATTAAATTTACTCCATCTTTAATGTTCTTCCTGCTACCAATGTGAAAAGAAGCCACAGTACCGATTTTCAACTGTTCATAGCTGTAAAACTACTAACTCTAGAGGTATAACATCATGCATCAAATTTAATATGCTTAGAATTTTAAGTAGAATCCAAAAATGTAATAAAATATAGGTAGTTTCATTTCAAAAAGTGTAATTTTCTTTGACCACCCTGTATATAAAAAAGTAAAGATTAAAAAAATACAAAAAAGTAAAGATAGTTTTACTAGGAACAACTTTTGTTTTTAATTTTTTTATGCAACCATCGTAGTCTTCGAGATAAGGTATAGGCCTGTCTTAAACGGGCCACCCTGTACATAGTCATCTTCCTCAAAATGTTTTGAGCAAATACGTGCAGAAGTTTTATTAAATTTATCCTTACGAAAACACAGGTGAACCCATTTACTACACATATTTTGTCTTTGGGAAAAGTGAAACACCTTATATTCCTATCAAAGTTTTGCCTCGGTTATCCACCTTACATCCGTCCACAGCACACCTCATAATTAAACGTTTTTTAATTAAAAATACCAACAAACATCGTCTAAGGAACAGTAACGCCAACAAAATTTAAATCTAAAACATACGAATCTCAAATGCAAAGCACACGTTCGTTCATGTTGTAAATGCCGGCCGGCGCGCTGCGCCAAACAAAGCTCGCAATGACGTCACAGACGAATCGTCGCCTGCGCGATATCATACCTTACGTTTATTGTATCATGAAGAATGCTACACTTTTGAAGCATAATTACACTAAGTATCAGTTACCACAAAATATACAATTAAACATTAACAAAAACATATAAACCGTGCTGTACCAATACCCGCTCAATGTTGAAGGCTGTACTTACACAAACGGCAAAAGCAACAGGTGTTTCGAAATATATAGTTTTATGTATTTAAAAATACGCTTAACAAGGTAAATGGTGTACCAAAATATATTAGGTACAAGTTTCACACACTTAAAAGCACATAAATAGTACCGATTTCAGAAAAATGCAAGAAGATAACACTAATTGTGGATTACCGTAGCCATTATATTAATTTAAACCATTCGTTTGCTTTGTTTGCGCTGTTGCCGGCTCTATAAGGAAAGCACAGTAGACGATAATTGGCGGGTGTTGGGACAGTACCCACTCAATGATGCTGTTGGTTGGGCCCAGCGGTACTGCCAATTATTGAGATCGGCAAATTATTCGGCGAGTATACGTATAATTTTAAATATGTATGTAAAAGCAATGTGTCTATATTTTATAGGTATAAACAGAGTCTGTAGATATTCTAAATAGTCCAAGTACTTGGCTATTCGAGCAATAAGTTTCCCTCTTGCCGACGCGCCTCCCTCACCACCAAACTGCTTCTACCGGTCGGTCGGCAGTTCACTTCTCATACGCGGTGTCCTAAGATTTTAAGCTTACATATTTACGGAGCGTTGTACGCGGTGATCAGATATATTATAGAATTTAGAACAATAATTATTAGAATGTGCGTTGAAACGTTACTTTTTTGGAGATAGCGATTATTAGAACAATGATGAATGATCATTTCCTATTGGCCAGATTTGTCAGTTGCAAAATTTATGTTTTCTTTGCAATGTTGTATTTTTGCGATGGCTGAAAATTATAATAATCAATATTTTGAAAAATATAACATGTTAGTCTGCTTTAGACAGAGCACTGAACACTCCCGTGGAGTATATTGGGGTTTGGAACCTTCGGCAACATGCGGAGATGATTAATCATCTCCTGATGATGCTAACATGGTTAGCGAAACGCGCGTCGAGTGCAAAAAATTTTGTTTCGGTAATGTGGATAAAGCTCAGTTTTAGTTACTCCCGTGGAGCTTCTCAACTATATTTCAATAGGTTTGAGTAGCCTAAACTAAATATTACAATGCTGGAAAACTACCTGCGTATAATCGTAAATAGACGACTATATCTAAGGATTTAGGAGAGTGTTTAGGTCAGTTTGATCATTCAATAGTAAATCGGTCTTTTTAAATTTATTGATTTCTATGATTTCTAATAAATTAAGTTTTTTACTTTTATTATGAATGTGTAAAATATCAAAATTTATATAATGAAGAAAACTGTGTAATTTCAGTCCCTTGAAAAGAAGCGATATCGTCATCAACATACCTGTACCAAAAGAAAAACTTTTTTCCAAAATGGTGTTGATGTATATGTATTTCTAAATTATCAATAAAAATTTCAGCTAACAAAGGACTGAAGGGATTACCCATAATTAAACCTTCTATTGAAGTGTATATTTGAGGCGTATCAAAGCAAAACTTGCCTTATCCACTTTTTATGAAAAATGAGTTGGATATTGCGTAATTTAGGTTTAGTTGGCTTGCAGTCCCCGAATAAGTTAAAACGTAGCAAAGTCGGCTATTTCTCGTTTAATTTTATGTTCAAAATATCGCAATCAAAGCAAAACTGGTCTTATCCACGCGTGCTATCAAAGCATAACCTGCGTTATCCACCCGACCAATAGGAATAATCCGTGGTGGGTGGCGTGATAGTTGACACTTCGCAAATTATTTGTTTACTAGGCTGCATTGTAGGTATATTGCTTTTGTCAACTTCTTGCTTAATTTTGTTAAAATTCTTTAATACAGACACATTTTTATTTGTGTTGATAATCAGTTTGGATAGTAAGTGACTTTAAGAAATGGAGCGTAAAATTGTTCCGGCAGAGGCAACAAGAAGTCGAAAAAATGTGGCCGATAAATCTAAATGGAAGAGGGAAATCGCCAAGCGGAAGAGGTATGTTTTGAAAGAGATAATATACAGAAAAAGTTGCAAATAAATATTTTGCTGTTTTAGGCATAAGGCGCACAACTTACCGGTATACCCCAGATGCAATCACAACGGAAAAACATTCAAGTGTAAGAAGTTAACACCGCAGGACGTATATGCTTTTCATCAGAAGTTCTATGCATGTAAAACTAAAACGACCCATGACTTCTACATACTAAAGTATTGCAAAAGCTGTCCACCGAAACGTAATAGGCAAAAGAAAGAAGGAAGTAGTAGGAAAGGTGTAACAACGAGATATTTTGTAAAAATATCAGCTTCCCAGAAGTTCGAAATAGAGGTATGTCAAAAATCCTTGGCATTTCTAAAGATCGAGTTCAAAGGGTAGTTAAGAGGCACCTGGAAACAGGGCTAATACCCACAGAAAATCGAGGTGGTGATCGTTGTAGTAAAAAGTACGAGCAAAAACGGGTTGCTGTCCGGAAATTTCCCGAAAATTTAAAAGGTGTCGAAAGTCACTACTGCCGATTAAAGGCAGGTAATCGACAGTATTTTGGCAGCCATTTAAGTATTTCTAAACTTTGGAAAATATATAATGAGTCACATGATGCAGTCCTTAATGTTAAGAAAACTTTTTTTCGAACTATTTTTGCCAGAGAATATAACATTGGTTTCGGAAGTCCTGTAACAGACGCTTGCTCCAAATGTATTGAACTAGGAGAAAAAATCAAACTCGAAAATGACCCCGATAAGAAGACTAGTTTGATGGTAGAAAAGAGACTTCACACTTTAAGATCAAAAGCGTTTTTTGAGAAACTTAAGGAGGTTAATGATAATATGGTAACATTCTCTTTTGACTGCCAAAAAAATTTGGTAAACCCCAAGGTACCAGATCAGATTGCATTTTACAGTAGGCAGTTATACACTTTTAACTTTACTATAGTCCAAGGTTCTTCCAAGACAAAGATGAGCCCTGAAAATGTACATATTTTCACTTGGATGGAACATCAGTTTTATAAAGGCTCGAACGAGATAGCCTCGGCAGTATACAGTACTCTTTTAAAAACTGACCTCTCAACATATTCAGTAATAAGACTTTGCGCCGATGGATCTGGGGGGCAAAACCGAAATACAACTATGATTGGTATGTTGTCATATTTTTTATCTCAAAAAGTTCCCCCTAACATCACTAGTATTGAATTAGTTTTTCCGATACCAGGGCATTCATTTCTGCCTCCAGATAGAATTTTTGGGCGGATCGAAAAAATACTAAAGAAGAGACCAACAATAACCGATCCTAAAACTTACCTGGATATTTTTAAAGAACATGGAACTGTTGCCAACTTGGGAATTGATTGTCCAGTTATGGATTGGAAGTCGTCTGTTGGAGAGTTTTTTAAACCTGTTGGAATTGGAACATGGCATTTCAAGTTTTCACTCGCCAAAAGATTTTTTATTACCAAAAATATAAATGGGAATGTTGCAGTATGCGGGGAGCTTTATTACTATTCTAACACCGGAGCAGCCAAATCTGTATTAAAGAAAGGAAAAAAGCTCCAACATTTTTCTACTCCTATTATTCCAATGGGCGTTCCAGTAAAACCATCAAAGCTAGCCGATATTAAAAAGTTATTAATAAAACATTTCGGTGAAGAATGGCAGCAAAGAGAAGACTTAATTTTCTTTAAAACACTATTATCAGATATTAACCCCGAAGATGTTGCTGAAGATATCGTCGATGAAGAAGTCTTTTGTCAACCAAGAACGTTCGAAGAGGATATCGAACCAAGAATTTAACTTTAAAATAATATTTTAAATATTTTTATTTTTTCACAATAAATGTTTCATTTTAGTGTTGCAAAACTTGCCTTATCCCATCCCTGTTACTGCATAACTCGCCAAATCCAAAGTGACACAGCAAAACTTGTCCTATCCAAATTTTTATTGCGTTTTAAAAACCAATATGATGATTTTCAATTAATCTGATTACAAAATACCTTTTCTTTCTTCCTAACGCTATAGGAAATAATTTTTCCACAATAAAAACCAAGAAATAAACGGCGTACACGTTTTTCGCCTATTGTGTAAAATCAGCCAAAATGGATATGACAAGTTTTGCTTTGACACGCCTCATTTTATTGTCAAATTGAAAGTAATATTAGTATAGACAACAGTATGTCGAATATTAGAATATCTATAGACTCTGCTAATATATCCCGTTTTTCGATTAGATTAGTTTATTACGGGTTAAGATTAGGTCAATAATGTTTATGGTATCTATTGGCGGTATACTCGGAAATAAATTTTGGACATCAAACGAAATTAATTTTCAATTTTCTGGTAAGTCTAGAGATTTGATATTATCTATTAACTGGTACGAATTTTTAATGCCATATTTTGCAGAGAATTTGCAATGATGTGTGATTATATTGATTCATTTTTTAGATACTTTGTATGACGGGGCTGACATAAAAGATAATATTGGTCTAACTGGCATTTCTATTTTATGTAGTTTAACTAAAGAATATAGTTTTGGTACTATTGGATTCATATTGAACATGCTGAATTTATCAGAATTTATGAATAAGCTACTATTTTTAACTACGTCTTTAATTTGTTTTTGGAATATGTTAGTTGGGTCAGATTTAATTTTTGTCACCAAGGTCTTCTCTTTTAGCTGCTTTAATTCAAGCTTCACATCTAAAAAAAGGCACATTATTTACTTCATTATTTGATAATATTATTCAAAATAATGTCTAAATAAAAGCTTTAAACACATTGTAAGGCGTAGTTCTTTTCATCCATGTAAATTTGAAAGTAGAAGATTTGGTTATCTGCTAATAAAATGTATCTAATATAAAAGTACAGTTGCGGACGAAAAATTCCGGACACTTAGGTTAACATTTTCTGTCATGTTTTCGAAATTGGGTAAATTGGGCTTTTTACCTTTATGGCCGATTAGCTACCTACCTACCTAAATAATAAGTTTTTTTTAATTACTTAAATAAAGATAAAGGTTAAATTATTGATTATTGGACAAGAAGCAAATGCATCCTTTTACAAAAACACTATTTGATAGGTGTATTATTTCGTTTTCAAATTTTTTAATATCAATTGTACAGAAAAAATAAAAATATCATTAATATTTACCAATTAATATTTAATTCCAGCACCATTTTCGTCAACCAGTAGCTCCAAGCGTTTCTGCATAGATGCAACCAGTCTTTGGAAATAATCTCTATTATAGTTGTTCCATATTTCCTGAATTTTGTTCCCTAATTCGTCACTATTTTGTGGACGGAAATCATTTGCCCTGTTCACTGTTTTGATAATGTGACCCCAAACGTTTTCTATGGGATTATCATCGGGACTCCTTGAGGGCCAAGGTAGTACATTTACATTGTTTTCTCGTCTCCAATACGAAACTCTTCTTGCCGTATGAACGGGGCAGTTGTCATGTTGAAAAATAAAATTCCTTTGAGGAAAAATATTACTTACTGAAGGTAACATAACATTTTGTAATATGTCTAAATAAACTTCTGCTGTAAATCTGCTATTGATACGATGACAAAGTCCAAATCTCCTTGCCGTCATATATCCCCACACATTAACTGAAAATCTACCACTTGCTTTAACCGTTTGGGTGTATTTTTCTTCCTCCAAAACCCCCACCTTTTCTGTAAATACTGCAAAGCAAATCCCACTCTCTGCTCCTTGTTAACAGTTATTAAAAATGGTTTTTTCGCAGCAGCACGATATCTTAAACCAGATCTTGCTACTCTAACAAAACCAGGAAAGTCTGTTTGCCCTCAACGGCTGTTTGAAATGGATGGTTTTCCAAAAAAGTTACTAGTCTGTTATCTTGTTCCTCGTTTGATATTCTTTTTCTACCACTTCCACGTAATCGATTTAAAGAGCCGGTATTTTGCCATTTTTTCTTTAAATCCTGAACGGTACTTTTTGGTAAGTTTTATTATTTCTTCCGATATACTCCTCACGCTGCGACCCTCTTCAAAAAACACCATCAATCTTGCTTTTTGTTATTCAGTTAGTCTGTTCATTATGATAAAAGTTATTATTTTTATTTTAGTATTTCTGAAATATGATATCGGTTAACATTTTATTTCTTGTCACTCCAACTTTCAGGTAAAGTTCAGGTGTCAAAGCCTGAAATACATTATAGAAAAAAATGTGTCCGGTTTTTTTCGTCCACAACTGTACATACCTTGATCGATCTTTGGGAACATTAAACATTGATATTTCGCTTCCGCTCTTCGAAGGACAACATTTATGAGCACACGTATGCCCAGGCATTTTTAGGTTTCAAAGAAATATGAAAATTTTACAAACTGAAAGTCACTAATTAACTATATAAACAAACCAAACTAAGAACAAAATATACTAACGAAAATGATATTTATTGTCCAAGCTACTGACAGCTCGGCACGTAAAACTGTGCGGCGTGGCGTGAAATTCGCAAACAGTGTCAGAACGGCCGACTAAATAAGTAGCCTACTTAAGGATTTGAGAATTCTTGTCCCACGTGTAAGCGGAAGCTTTCGCATCTGTCCTTAATCTGTGTCCTAGCCGTTAAGCAGAATATTTTTCTATTACTTTTTATTTTTTTAAACTTAGTTCACTTACTTAGTATTTTTTTTTCTTATTTTATTTTTTTAATACATTTTTTATGTATACCTACTTTGTAATATATTTCTATTTCACATTTAGCATTTGTTGTTAATACCTATCAAATGTAGTCAATAAGTTAACCCTTTATTAAAGTTGCGCATATACTACTCCCACTAATAATATGAATACGTAAAGCAACTAATTCAGTTATTGATCGTTCCCCGTAGATGTATTCAAAACGATAAAATACCGCGCGGCCTCATATTGCTCGCATCTAGCTATTAGTGCAGGTGTTCAGTGTGATTTACGACCGCTCGCAAAAAAGCCGGCTTTTAGGAGAATATCAAAGGAGTGATCGAACTGTCTTAAGCTGTGGTATAGATACATAATATGAATAATATATACAATACATATGTACGTATGTATTTATTTAGAGAAATGGTTAGTAATAATGCACGAAATTTAAAACGTACTTATTTACTTGGTCTCATTTCGAGAATTTCTACACAGCGCAGAATGGCGGCGGCAGCCACCAATTATCCAGCGTCGCCGATCAACGAGCGGCAGATTATCGAGAGTCCACTGTATTATTTTAGGTAAGTGCACGAACCACATTATAAAAAGAGGAAAGAACACCTTATGAAAATATGTATTTTTACAATTTTGAAGAAATTGTAATGCAAGAGATGCATTCTTTATTTACGGGCATCCTAATATTCGCTACTATCGTAGTAGTCTGGCAACGTTGCAACCAATTGCGCCCCGATCGCGATTATCCTTCCACTTGCAAGCCCACCTCCTACATCTTCGCTCCAAATATCAAAGGCCTACATGCAATACGTTACGAGCTTATATTTTGTGAGCACTTAGTCCTTTTGTAGAAATGTTGTTGGTTGGAGCGGCAAATGTCATGTCAAGGATCAGGTATAAAATTATTTTCTGAGGAAACACAGCTGATGCTTGTAAAGTGCAAATTCTGCAGAAAAGATGCCTGAGAATAGTTTTTCAAATGCATCCGAGGGATAGCTTAAGACCGGTTTTTAATCAAAGAAACTGTGGTTGATCTTGTTCGTTCCATTTTCCAGGGATAGCTTAAGACCGGTTTTTAAAGAAAGAAACTGTGGTTGATCTTTTTCGTTCCATTTGAACATGTTTTCAAATCTAACGATTTAATTCGCATTCCAAAGAAATCAGAGAATGTCTCTTAAAAACCCCGGCGATACTCTTAGCGCCATCTCTTGTTACAACGTTTACTCATCTCCGCCCGGCAGGGGGTTAATTTGAGTCGTTTTACCGCCTAAAAAGTGGCGAAAATCAGTTCGAATGGGAGTTTCTAGAAGAAAAAATGCTTCTCCGTTTCGAAAATGTCGGAAAAATAGGCTATTGAGGGAAACATCGGTTTATAGGTCAAAAAATTAAGGTTTTTATTTTTCTTTTCGAGAAAAATAGTTTTGCTATAGAAATACTGAATCTACTCCAAAATCAGTACAAATGATGATGCCTTTTATACAGGGTGAGCAGGTTTAATTTAAATTTGTATCCATGTCGAGACATTGTCTTATTTGTGTTACCCTGTACATCTTGTCAGTCTGTAATATGTTAGTTCGACTAATTATTATAATATCTAACTGCCAAGTTTGCAATACACAGTTATTATGCCGCCTCATATACTTATATTCAGTTGTAAAGCACGCATTTTTATCGGCAGAGTATCTCAGATCATAGAGCTCTTGCTTATCATTCGAGAGGTACTGGGTTCAATACCAGGAGCCACCGAGAAACTTTATTTTAATTTTATTTGTATTTTTAATATCGCTTTGTTGAATGTCTCACTTCTGTCGTGTGGTCTTAAGTACATACCTTAATGTTTTTAATTGATTCGCTTAGTACATGGTTCATTTATCGCATATTTCGTTCGTTACTGATTCCGAATATATCAGGTTTGATAACCCTTATCCTTATGATAAAAATAACTGAGAAAAATGAGAAATACTATGCCATAAGATCCATGCAAATATCAATGCAATGGACCTTAAGCCATTATTTTATAACGTTCTCTTCCAAACACATTAATTCATGTTAATCAGTAACCTGTTAGTTAATTATCTAAATTATCCGATAAATGTAATAGTTATGTGACGACCACAAAAGGAAGTTCTCACGGAAACCGCAGAGCCAGCACCTTCGTTATTGTATTAATATTCATTCTTTTCCTATTCTCGAACTTGTACCATGTTAAATAAATGTTTTGAAAAACACAGTTTCTGCTTTGAGATACTTAACTGGCGCAGTTGCGATGTGAAGGGATTTTTTTCTTGGTTGCCAAAAGATTAAATAATATATTTTTCGCGTCCGAATCGGATCCGATGCCGTGAAATTTCGATAGGAAAAACTACAACTATCCTAACGACTGCGCCAGTTAGGTTTCGCAGTACAGAGACTGTGTTTTTAAAAACATTTATTTAACATGTTACAAGCTCGAGAATAGGAAAAGAATGAATATTAATACAATAATTAGGTATATTTTTAAGTTCGCATTAAGTTGCTGGCTCTGCGTTTTCCTTTTGTGGTCGTCACAAAAAATTAATTATACATCTGTTTGAAAAATACTAGTTACTATTTTTTACAGTCTTGAAATATCTATTAAAACAAAAGGTGTAGGTAAGTGGCAAAATATACGGGAAAACCCTGTACACTTTTGTTTCATTAGTTATATGCATTATGAAAGGACATTATTCCTTCATTCAACGATTTTTGTAATTCTATGCTGGAAATATGAAGCAACGAAATATTTACCACAAAAAGTTAAGACAGGTTTTATTATCTAAATACCTATTCCGTTTGTTTCCGTGTAATTGAAGCCACTGCTGAATTGCTGTAATTAACCCGGGCTTGTCTTGCTTTTCTTGTCTCATACTTCCCAAAGACTTTAATCTCGGCCTTATCTATACGACTTAATATAACTTTTAAAGAGTTCGTCAGTTTGGGGGCAACTTTCCAACCGAGCTATAAGTATGTGAACATACTTATTCCCATAATTGTGTCAACCGGGGTCATTATGAAAATTACATTATATTTACCTTTGAGGGTTAGTGAGGATTAGTGACTTATTCCAGGATGGCCAGTCGTTCGTCACACTATTCAAGAATACCTTGGCAATAGCAACTAAACTGCTGGACATTCGAACCAGATTTATTGACTGTTTCAGGCATACATATCTCCAAAACTAAAACAAATATTTGGACAATGTTTTCGGCATTTGGAGGTTTCTTTTATCCACTATCGCCACCTATATATGGAGTTTTGTTTTATAGTTCAATTTGTTATATACAGAGTAGTAAACAATATAATGCATTTGTTTGTTAATTTTAACAATTGGCACTTTTTTAGAACAAGTATTTTTTAATTTTTACACACAGCAGTTATATCATCGGGTGATACCAAGTTACAATTCTTAAACTTTTTGACCCTAATTGAAGCTTCCTAAATTTTTTCTTTCGTTATTTTTCAAGACATGATAGGATTATTTGCCTAATCAACTAAATTGTCAACCATATACAAACTTCCATCATAAGTTCGTAATACATTACCAAAGTGTCTAAGTGTCCGGAAAGTTTTACTGCCAATATTTTCATTGTTATAGTTTCGAGAAGTAATTCACATTTTCCCATCAAAAACTTCCGAGAACAAGGTAATTGCTTCATTTACAATAAACGATATGAAACTTATCATTTTCTCGTTCATCCCTTTCTCATGGAATTGAATAGCTTTCTCTACATGCTTCTTTGCACGTCGAGTCGGAGGAGATGCTTTAATCTATTATTACGTTATTTTCTGTACATTCTCGTTATTTTTTTACGTGATTACCTAATTAACTAATGGATGCGAAATATATACCTCGTATACGTAAATGAAATGTCAAGCTTTTGTTCGTAAGCTTTACGTACATCTATTGTAAGCTTTACGTACATGTATTGGGAATTATGCCTGGTTATTAACTTATTTTATCTCATAAACATGTCCCTGCAAATACCTACAAAAAGAGGCAAAACAAATAATGCAAAACAAAATTTACGGTTTGAAAAGGCATTGGTTCGTTGTAAATCATTATGAAATGGCGGCTAACCAATGGCGATTAAAGCTACCGCAACCGCAAATAGAATAAGCATAGCCAATTTATCATCCTAAAGTTCCAGGGGGCGAAATAAACGCCTAAGGGTAGATTCTCATGCATTCGATATCGGACGATACGATGATCCGACAATATTCCTATTGGTTCAAATTCTTTAACCTAACCCAATAATTTCGTATAGGAAAATTATTTTCAAAACGTCAACGATAAGTTTTTGCCTGAAAATTTGTCTTCACTTTGATCTTCGTACTAAACCGAAACTAACTTAATGCAAGTGCAAGGCAGGCCTCTCTGACCAGCAGAAATCGGTTCATGTACACACAATTAGGTCTGACCTAATCTAGACGGCAAATAATTAAAAAATATTTTTCTTGATCCGTTAAAATCTCATTTATTTTAATAAATTGTGGTGAGCACTTTGTTGTGCTTGATTTAATAATAATAATAATAATAATAATAATAATAATAATGATAATAATAATAATAATGATAATAATAATAATAATAGCAGCCAACATTGAAGAAACAAAACAGAAAGAAACAGAGGATAAGGAGGATACAGATGAAGAACAGAGGGAAACACGAGTCCTAGAGATACAGAGCCAAGAAATAGAAACCAAAACAGACCCAAAAGCAGAGAACAAGGCAACCAGTATCACAGACCAGTAACAGAAGATCATAACGAAACATGCAGTGAGCATAGGGAGAAAATACTGACTAAAAGAAGTAAGGATAGACGAAAACACACAAAGAATATCCCTAAAGAGAATAAACAACAACGGAAAAGCCAAAAAACTAATCAATAGCGGCAATGAGGCAATTAAAGAAATAATAGAACAGCAACCAGATGACTACAGAAACCTGACAGCAATCAACAACCTCGCGTACGCAACAGCAGCAACAATACAGAACATCCTCATACCAGAAAAGAAAGGGAAAGGACCTAAAGGGAGAGAAGGAGGACCACCATGGAAGCGACGAATCCAGTGCCGAATAGCAACGTTGAGAAAAGATCTACCACAATTGAAAGAGACACAAAGCCCTACGCTCAGTAAGATAATGAAAGATGCGAAGTACCACATCACTAAGGAGACTCAACTCACGGCAACGCAAGAAAAACTAAAAGAACAAATAGCAGCGAAAGCCGACAGAATAAAACGATACACCGAGAGAAGCAACCAGTACTACCAGAATAAACAGTACACGGAAAACCCACACAGACTCTACAACGAGATATTGGGGAAGAGAGACATAATCAGAGGGACGCCCAATGAGACAGAGATACAACAGTACTGGAGACATCAGACACAACAGTACTGCGACCTGGATTCAGAGAGAATACGAAAAAACCTCCAAAATAAAACGCATGGAATGGCCAGACATCATACTAGCCGAAATAAAGCTAGCAATTGATGGAACATCAAACTGGAAAGCAGCGGGGATAGACGGAATACCAAACTTCTGGTGGAAGAAACTAGAAGCAAGACATGAAACCCTAGCAAATTCTTACAACGGCATGATAAAGGAAGAACAGGAGACGCCCGTTTGGCTTACAAAAGGCAAGACTTACCTGATTCCCAAATCCGAGGACACTGAAAAAGCCAAATCATATCGCCCCATAACCTGCTTGAACAATGTGTACAAAATCCTAACAAAGTTAATATCAGAAAGACTCTACTCACATCTAGTAGAAAATAACCTCTTCCCTGACGAACAAAAAGGCTGCGTCAAGATCTCTTACGGGTGCAAAGACCACCTCTTTAACCAGCAACATGATCCAAGAAGACTGCAAGAACAACCGCAAAAACCTATCAATAGTCTGGATTGACTATAAAAAAGTTTTTGGTTTTTGACAGTATACCTCACAGCTGGATAGTGGAAACCATGAACATATACCGAACATCCCCAACACTATTAGCCTTCATAACGAAAACCATGACCACTTGGAAAACTGACCTACAACTGTCAAATGGATCATCAACCCTCATAATCAAAGAAATTAACATCAAAAACGGTATTTACCAAGGAGATTCGCTATCACCCCTGCTGTTGTGTATGTCCCTGTTCCCCCTGAGTACCATCCTTAAGACAGCAGGCACAGGATACACTTGCAGAAACGAGAAGCAAAAGATAAACCATCTCCTCTACGTTGATGATCTGAAGCTGATAGCTGAAAGTGAAGACGAACTAACGCAACAACTAGAAAAAGTACATGAATTTAGCAGAGACATACCGATGCAATTTGGACTAGATAAATGCGCAAAGGCTACATTCATCAAAAGAGAGCTACAAACGAAGGAAAACATAGTACTAGACAAGAACGCCGATATCAAGGCATTAGAACAACACGAAGTGTAAAAGTACCTGGGAATTGACGAGAACGACGGAATTCATCACAAGATGATGAAAGTGAGACTGGAAAAGGAATATTACAGAAGAACCACGGGAATACTCAAGACCGAACTCAATGCCAAAAACAAGATCTCTGCAATTACAACCCTAGCAGTCCCTGTAATACAGAAAAATGGACACACAAACCCGGAAGCTACTCAACATCCATGGCGGACTCCACCCAAAAGCCGACGTAGACCGATTATACTTGCCACGAAAACAAGGAGGGAGAGGCATGCAAAACATGGAAAACTGTCATACCATCACGATAAGAAGACTGAACGCTTACCTTAAGCTGAAAAGGAAAGACAAATACATCGGCATAGTGAACCGGCAAAGAGACCGAAGCAGAAAGGGAGATAACAGCGAAGACAACGAAATGGAAAACGTCAACCCGAATCAACCTGAAACAAAAAGAGTTAAACAGATTAAAGAAGGATTGAAGCAACAGAAGAGAGCAGACAACAAGGAAAGGAGTCGGAAAAGGAAACCATCAACACAATTGCATCATGGAAGTAGCTCACCCATGCAAACCTAAAAATAGAAACCGAAACACTGGTACCTGCATGTCAGGAGCAAGCTATAGCCACCAACTCTATGAAGGCAAGGATAATGAAGGCAGACATAAACCCAAAATGTAGACTGTGCCACGCCCATTCTGAAACCATCCACCATATAGTGTCAGGGTGCCCCATCTTAGCGAAGAAAGCTTACCTGAACCGCCACGATACAGTCGCCGCCCAACTGCACTGGAACATCTGCAAGGAGTATGGAGTAAAAGTACATGAAAAATGGTACAAACACAGCCCAGACCCAGTCATCGATACTCCCGAAACCACAATAATATGGGACACACAAGTGGAAACTGACAGAACCATACTAGCAAACAAGCCTGACATCATAGTGATAGACAAGAAACAGAACACATGCATGCTAATAGACGTAGCAATCTCATCGGACTACAATATTACTCAGAAGGAAGCAGACAAACGCCTGAAACACAAAGATCTACAAATTGAAACACAACGCCTATGGAACATGAAAACAATAGTAGTCCCTGTAGTAATCGGCGCCACAGGATTGATATCGCACAACACCTGTGAAACGATAAAGCAACTCCCTGGAACCCACAATCTGTTGTCACTTCAGTAAGCGGTTGTACTGAGTACCGCTCATATAGTACGGAAAGTACTATAGGAAACCAGCAGCAAGCACAAGACCAATATTGAAGAAAGAGTAACCTTAGGTACACGGTGTGTACCCGGTTACTTCGTTAGAAAGCCAAACCATAGCCCCATAGAAAAAGCTATACCCAAGAAATAATAATAATAACAGAAGGAAAAACCTACCTATTACCAAAAAATGTGAAAACTAGCGAAGCAAAAAACTACAGGCCTATAACTTGTCTTAATAATACTTACAAACTACTTACCAAAATAATAACCGAATCAATCCAGTCACATCTGTCTTCAAAAAAAATCTTTCGCTAGCCTGGATCGGTTACAAAAAAGCGTTCGATAAAATCCCACATAGCTGGCTAGTGGAAACACTTAACATCCATAGAACATCACATGTCACCATTATTGTTCTGCATGGCCCTTTTCCCATTGAGCTCTATCCTTAACAACATTTTCAAAAATGAAGCAGAGCCAATCAATCATCTTCTCTATATTGATGACCTGAAGTTGCTTGCCTAAGATGAAATAGAACCAAAAGAACAAATAGAACGCGTAAAAAAATTTAGCGATGATATCAAAATGAAGTTTGGCCTGGATAAATGTGACAAATCTTCATTCCATAAAGGACTCCAGCTAGCGAAAATATTGATTTTGGAATCTCGACCACAATCAAAGCACTGGAACTGCATGACGTCTACAAATACCTTGGCGTTGATGAACACGACGGCTTTCAGCAGGAAAGTATGAAAAAGAAATTATCCAACGAATATCACCGAAGAGTAAGAGCAGCCCTAAAAACCGAGTTAAACGCAAAAAACAAAATTGCAGCAATCATATCCCTGGCAGTTCATGTAATTCATTAAGCTTTGGGGTTATTAAGTGAACCAAAGACGAAATCCGAAAACTAGATAGACAGTCAAGGAAAGTACTCACCATGCATGGAGCACTACACCCGAAAGCCGACATTGACCGTTTTTATATCCCGAGAAAAGATAGAGACCGCGCCCGCGATTTACTCAACATCGAAACAAGCCATGATATCGCCTTAGCAGGTTTCAAAAAGTATTTAGAACTAAGAGTTGAAGACAATTACCTCAAAATGGTTTTCAATAAGATGCAGGGCAAAACGACCATTGCAATGGAAGATATGAAGGAAGATATTATAGACATCAAGGAATCTGAAACGAGAAGAGTAAAAGTCATCAAAGAAAGAATTAAACTAAAAGTTGAAGACCATTACCTCAAAATGGTTTTGAATCAGATGCAGGAAAAAACGACCATTGCAATGGAAGATATGGAGGAAAATATTATAGACATCAAGGAATCTGAAACGAAAAGAGTAAAAGTTATCAAAAAAAGAATGAAACTAAAATTAAGAAAAGAACACAAAGAAGGATGGAGAGAAAAGACAATGCATGGTCAAATCCTGAAAGAGGTGGAAAAAGAAATAATCGATGAGAGTCAAACATGGAAGTGGTTAACGCACGTAAACCTGAAAGTGGAAACCGAAGCCCTGATCACTGCATGCCAGGAGCAGGCCATAGCCACCAATTATACGAAGACGAGAATCCTGAAGACAAAGACCCAACTTTAAGACTTTATTGGACACATCAGGAAACCATCCACCACAGTGTCTCTGGCTGTCCAATTCTGGCAAAAAAGCATATCTCGACCGCCACAATCAAGTTGCTTCTCATCTGCACTGGAATATATGCAACATCACATCATTCCAGTAGGCTACAAATGGTACAAAGACGTCCCACAGTGATAGACACTCCAGACGTTACTATCATTTGGTATATGCAGGTGTAAACAGACCGAGCCATTAAAGCCAACAAGCCTGACATCATCCTGAAAAACAAGAAGCAGAAGCAATGCTTGGTGATTGATATAACAATTCCATCAGACTACAACATCGACAAAAAAGAAGCCGAGAAATATCTCAAATATATAGATTTACAAATAGAAACTCAGAGGATGTGGAATGCGCAGACATCAACAATTCCAGTGGTAATTGGTGCAACGGGGTCCTTGAAAGCCATCAAACTCACCCCAGGAAACCACAACTTCACTATACTCCAGAAATCGGTTTTGCTGAGCACTGCACACATTGTGCGCAAAGTCCTCTAGCTACGCACCACGGAGATTCACCCTAGGTGCAAGGTCAGCTCTCGGAGAATTTCCTTCACCATCGTAGGAGTACTGTGTGATATCAAAAACAATAACAATAATGATAATAATAATAATATTAAAAATAACAATAATAATAATAATAATAATAATAATAATAATAATAATAATAATAATAA
>MU182024.1:284627-313260 GCA_016904865.1 Pissodes strobi | reverse complement strand
AATAATAATAATAATAATAATAATAATAATAATAATAATAATAATAAATTATTTGTAAATATAATAAAATACTCATAATTCACAAGGTTAAAGTACATACTACACCTTTTCCAATCGTAATTCACAAAAACACACATGTATTCCAGAGAACCTCAATTGTATATCAGATATTTTTCATACAATTCAGAAAACCTGACTTGTAATTCAGATTTTCAATATGTAATTCTGGTAAATTTCGTTTGTAATTAAGAAAATCCCAATTGTAAATCAGATAACATCAAATGTACCTCAGTTGTAATAATTCGGAAACCAGATTTTTCGATGATAGATTTAAATTATTTATTAATAATTAAATTATAACATCGCCTATTTAGGTAATATTGTAACAATGATTGTAACAACATAACAAAACTATGAAGCGTTCTTAAAAAAGCTATATTGTTGATTTTCTGGCATATCTTCCAACCCCAGTGCTCCTGCGTAGAAGGTGGTGCTATGTTGTGCTGCATGAGCACAGTCACCTCCTACTATGGTTTTTTCACCCCCAGAATTTTGAGGTTACTTTTCACTTCTCATTTAATTTTAGACCATATGGTCTCAATGGGGTTCAGCATGACTGAATAAGAAGCCAATCTTAAAAGTGATACGGATGTTCCTTCAGAAGATGCTTCAAGTTGGGAATGACAAGGAGTGTTTTCGAATACTTCAACCAAATTCTCCAGTTGGTTCCCTATATCCTGCCATCGTGTAAATAACCTGCAGCTGCAGGCTCTCGCCACAACAGCTGTAAAAGATCCCCTTCTTCGTTCCGTACATCTTATCTCAGAATCTACGGGGTATACCAAAAAAGTTTAATACAAAAGTTCTTTCGATTTACTTAAACTTCGTATTTTCGTAGACAAGTATCAACTTCTTTAGAATAACCTATATATTAAGGCATTTTTTAATGCCTCGAAAATTCTGTGTCATCCCATAATAAACGGGCCACCCTGTACACTGCAGCTAGCAGTTGCTGAGTAGCTCTGACACCAACTCGAGAACGTCCCCTTGTTCGGCAGCAAAGCGAATTAAAACTTGTTTCGTCTATCCAGGCAATTTGTTTACCCTCTTGAATAAGCTGATTTAAAGCTTGAATATATTCGGCTCGTTTCCTCTTGTTGCCGCCGGAATTAGTTGCTATTGGTTGTTTGAGCACTTGTTTTACTCTAAACAGTTTCCCGTCTAAATAATTTGAAGCTAGAGTTGAACCGATAATTTTTTGAAAACGTACTCTAACTTTTTGTTGTATTTATTTTAACGTTATGTTACAATTTTCCTCAACCCATCCAATTACTATATTAATTTTATTGTCGCTCAGACTTTTTGGTTTTATTCCACCTTTCTTCAGCATTATTTCTCGATCTTGAGTACAGTTCTTTTTATACATCCTTCTTTCAATATTTCCGGTTTCCAATAAAATAGTGCGACAAATCGGACATGCAACATCAGGAGCCGCAAGCAAGGGCTGTCAGTACTTCGTTTGCAGTAAATGCCTGCAGGGTAACAATTTTTAACAGGATACCTTGGCATAGAACTTTAGCGGATTGCACAATTATTCTTAAACTCCATGAAAAGTGATTTAATTTTTCATGAAATACACTTTTCTTAAGTATGGGTTATTTTCAGTTACTAAGTTCAATGCAAGAATTCCCTCACACAGGTACGGCATAATAATTATTATAGCAACTAAGAAATTTTAAAAGTGGTTTTTAATTTTTGATTTCAAATAATTCAAGTCCCAGCAAAACTCATGTACAAATACTTTCTTAGGTGTGCTATGTATACCTATAAGTCGGTCTTAAATATAACCAGAAACCCATGTATATGGTTTCTGGACTGTAAACATAAGAATGATTATTTACATAAGGGTGTTTATATACAGTGTTTTATGAATTTTAATCCAAATTTTCTAAATTTCACTTGAGGTTTTCTGAAATACAAATGAGACTTTCTGAATTATACTTGATAAATCTGAATTAGAAATGGAGTTTTCTAAATTACATTTGAGAAATCTGAATTAGAAGTGAGGTATTCTGAACTACATTTGAAGATTTTGAATTACAAATGGGGTTTTTTAAATTATATTTGAAAGATCTGAATTACAAGTGAGGGTTTATGAAGTTCATTTGACAAATCTGAATTACAACCATCGATATCTTAGTTTGGGTTAGTTTGGATGTCAATGATTACAACTGATACTTTCCGAATTACAATTGGAAAAGGTGTAGTGAGGCAGTCTAGCTCTAGTAGCTACTCTACCGAACCACAAATGCACACTATAAATAAATTATTTAGTACCTACATTAAATTAAGCGTAAATTAGTAAATTAATTCATGCGGATTAATACATGTCATTATTTCAAAAAAGAAGAGTTATAATAACAATAAAAAATTAAAGTATACAACAAAAAAAAATAGCAGAAAACATTGATCTTCCAATATAATACAAATGCCAATCTAAATGTCAATTAGGAAGGAAAAGTTACACCATTACTCTGTTACTGGGATGACACTTTACACGGAACTTTATGCGAAAACTGAACCTTCAGATCATGAACGTCCAAAAAGCAACTTTAAGAGAAGTAGGCCAATCAGCTTGATTAATAACCCCCACACAAAAGTAAAAGAATGGAGAATTCTACGATAATCCATCCTTAACCAATTAACCACTTTATACATGTGAAAAATGTGATGGAATTTGCTGACCCCATATTTTAGGCGTACGCAAAGGCATTTAACCTGAAGAGACGGGACAAATGGTTCTTTGTTTTCCCCCAACATTGAGGCACATTCTATGGTCGATACATGTAGCGTTGCCAAATTTTAAGTTTACGAGTTACTGTACATACTTTTTTCATATTAAATTATAACACTAAATACTTATTTTTCCCATTTTTGATTCATCAAAAACCGGTTCTGAAGTTCTTACATGTCAATCTGGCAATGCCGCATCTCTTGGTTCCGCCTTGTTTTACCCCCAAAATATTTATAGTATGCACGTAGTAAAGTAACTGCACCAATAGATTCGAGAGCATCGGAGGTCGACGACCGACGGCTCTTCCCCATTCGAAGTATACTGGTAACGTTTCAAAACCAGTGAAGGCACTACCTAATACGGTACTTATTAATACAATAGCTTTATAGAAATACCCTAACAATTTACTGGTTTAGCAAATCTAAATAAACCAATTACAATTGCCAATACTCTGGATTTAATCTTTTTTTCTAGATATACCAGTTTATTTAGGAGATTTTTTCGGTGGTAGTAGCATTTATAATGAAATGAAAATATATTTTTAATAGGTATTTAATGGAAGAAAATAGTTATTAAGCTACTTTTTGAATATGTCATTAACCAGATATTGGTCATATTTATATGTTTTTAAATAAAATTTGTATGCTTCAGTTCCTTTTTATTTGTCTCAATTTAGATTAAAGGGCTTCGTCTCCGTTTCAGAGCTTCGCACTCAAAGATCCCATTACCAGATCTCTAAAAAAGGGGGCCCAATTATAGGGCTTCACCCCCCGGGAGCCCCTTTTTGCAAAACTGTAGAAAATGGAACTCTTATACCAGGGGCCTCATTTTAAGACTTGTGGCCCCATTTTAGAGTTTCGCCCCAGGGGGCTCCATTGCTAAATCTGTAAAAAATGGGACTCCCGAACCATAGACCTATTCTAGGGTTTCGCCCCCCTGGGGCCCCATTTTAGGGCTTCGCCCTCGGAGTCTCTTTTTCAAAATATTTGGAAAATAGGGACCCCACTCCGGTGGCCCGATTTTAGGACTGTGCCCCTAGTTATAGTTTAGCGAGTATCTCTTACTCACGTAGCTTCTTTCATTAGGAATAAAAATTTCTGATAAATCAATAATAAAAATGTTTCCCATATAACATGTAATGCTCTACCACACTCCCAGTGGGGCACCCTGTATGTAGCAGTCGTAGAAAAAGTATAGTGTGCTACACGTGCTGAAAAGACTTTTTACACTCATGAGACTTTATGACACTCGCTTACGGCTCGTGTAACCAAACTATCTCATTCGTGTGAAAAGTCTTATTTTCAGCACTTGTTGCACAATATACTATTTCTATTTTGGTATCATAAAGAAGTCTTTTCGATACGCAAAGTAGTGTCGAAAAGAAGCTCTTTTCGACACCATTTTTGATGACTGGTTGCTATGATATTAACAAAATTGTGCAATGTCAAAGCTCACTAGCAAAAATTTCGACACCGTTTTGAATGGGATTCCTAATAATACAGACGTCAAAAGTGACAAGATGGCCGCCCAACTTTTGATCGCGACTTGAATAAATTAATGTTTTTCATTAAAAAACGTGCAAAATAGCAATCTTCGCCCAGTTTTATTTGGTTTCTAATGGACGTTTTAAAGCCTGAATTTGTGCGACGCGACGCGACGTGTAGCTTTTTTGTATTTCGTGAGTGATTTCCTATGAATATTTTTTATAAACTTTATATCAAAGTAACGATGGTCTTGCGGTGTGAGGTATGCAAAATCTCCAGCTATTATCATCCGAACCTGAGTTTCCACAAGTAAGTAAAAGTAAATGAAACACAGTATTACAGTGGGCACCATTTTGTGATGTGATTAATTAATATTTTATAATACTTACCTATGTATGTGATATTAATGGATAATCTGATATGTTTGCAGTCATTTACCAACCTCTATTAAATCATTTTTGAAGTGAATACTTCTTTGGTTTCATGGCAGTGGATTTGCAAGGACACGGAAAAATTTCGTGACACAGCAAAATAACTATTTTGTGTTAACTAACCTTCAGAACCCATATCTAACTCAATCTAACCCACACACTATTGTCAAATATAATAATTCATAAAGCTATTAACTAATTATCACCCTGTCCCAAGTTTGAACTTGAACTTGGGTATTATTTAATAAACATTAAAGGCAAACTATAAACAACGCGAGCAGTCAACGGGAGCGATTATGAACCTTAAGCATGCAATGATCAGCAATTTCTCTAATATAAATATACTGGCAAACCTTCAGTTCGTCAGACTTTTGGTCTCACCCAAGCCAGCTCCAGGGTTAGTCACATGACTGCTTTTGGTTCAATCCACTCTTTGGTTAGTCACATGATTGCTAAAGTTCTAATCCTTTTCCTACCCCAAACCTAGTTCTTGGTTAGCCACATCGACTGCTAAGACTAGGGGTTTCATTAACCACAGTAGAAAAGTCGAGTCTGTCAAAGTTCTTCGAGTGAAGTTTCTAAGTAGTCTGTCAAGTAGTTCAAAGTGTAGTGTCCAAGTGCTCTTAGATACCTTAGTGCTCTTAAATAAAACCCAACCCTTAAGAAAAACTATAAATTATAATACAATTAGCAATGAACTTTATAAACAGTACCTCTCGCTCTCAAATCATGCGCGACCTAGTACTCGGGTACAGTCGCCATCTCTAATACATTTTTGACAAGAGACATCGTGAACATTTTATCGTTAAGTCGTTTCGCAATAGACGACGTCATTGATATTAGAATCACGTGGTGGAGCAAGCCGGTTTACGTCAAACACGGTGTTTTTATTAAATTGAATTTATTGTTTTCCTGACAAATTGGCGGAGATATTTTTTTATATTTAAAGCACTTAAATAATGAGATAAGTCAAAAACAAGTAAAATTATAATTTAAAATTCAAATCACGCGCCTGTAATCATTCGCGCAGTGTTGTTGGGCAAATAAAACTAATGAAACTCAAACATTTTTATTTACAATGATAAGGCAATTTTAAACTACGCGCGTTCAAGTTACGTCCATTGCTGCATACACGTTGCCATCTTGCGGCGGACGCTAAAAGCTGCAAGGTCATTCAATCCAAGCGCCACCGTTAGTTGGGAAAGGCCAGGATAGAACCGCATGGTGTGACCAAGGCCAGGTCCGTATCTGCAAGGAAAAAGATAATAAATTAAATACAACTGAGTGTTAAATTAAAATGGAGCAATACAACAGATTTGTATAGGAGAAACTAAAGGAAACAATGGAGCAAGAAGAAGAAGAAACTAGTGAAGACGACAAAGATAAGGAAAATAAAAATATATATGAAACAAGTACGCAAGTAAAATAAGAAACTAAAGAAACAAGCAAAAACAAAAATGGGAGGTTAAAGTCTCAATGTAAATAAAATTTGTACATAGTGAAACATAAATAAGCATAATATATACCCAAGTGTTATTAAGACAAATATATAGATTAAACACTTAGGAGGTTAAGGAACTATATATAAGTAGACATAGCATAGCACATAGGAGTTATGAAGAAAAAAGAAGCTAGAATAAGTCGTGTTAAGTGAATATTAGTGAGAAGATTAGTAAACTATGTATGCAAAATAAATTGGTGAAACTAAGGTGAAGATATTCATAATAAAGCACAAGTAAATGGCCCAGTTGCAGGATTATCGTATTCGAGAAAAGCAGGAAAACTGAGTTGCCATTAATATTGTGTATTGAGAGTATATACAGGAGGAATATATGTGTATACGAGGAAGTATTATAAAGTAAAGTGTTCTCCGACCTAAACGAAAGATTATCTTAATGATAAGCAAATAATTTAGGCATCGGAAAGTGGAGCGTACGGACCGAAATAGCTATACTGACAGTAAGGATGTTAGCAAAAATTTTGGTACCAGAGATGCTCAAGGGCAAAGTTCCCAGGTGAAATGTTACATAAGCAAGAAATGTTTATGTAAAGCATGAAGAATATAAGAGAAGCATACATAAGTTGAAAAGTTGTTTATGTAAAGTGAGAAGAAATGTAGAAGATGTTTTAAGGAGGAGCATACATAGTGAGGCAATATATAAGCAAAAGTTGTGTATGTAAAGCATACATAAGGTGAAATAATGGAGAAATGTTCAAGCAAAACATGTTTATACAACGTGTTTAAAAAAGAGCATACATGGTTATATAAATAATAATATAATGTCCTATATTTTGTACATAAAGCTAGTCACATATGAAGCAATAATAGATAAGCATAGAGACATAGATAGATAAACTTATCACTGTCTCGTGATAGATAAGGCAATAATGAAATAACTAGTCATGTAATGATAAGCACAAAAATACATAGAATAAAGTGTTCACAAAAAGTATGAAAAGTTGCATACCTAAGGCGAAATAATTAAAGGAAAGTTGTTGAGAAGCATACAAAAGTTGAAACAATCGAGGAAATATATAAAGATATGTATATAATACGAGTTTAAAAATAAAGCATACATATATAAGAAAGTAGTAAATACGGAAGAGATAGAATAAAGTACAGATTAAGTAAAGAATAAGGAAACCTAAGATATGGGAATGTAATATAAAGAAATTAGAACAGATATAGGTGTATAGAGAAATAATGAAAATATATCAGGAAGATGAATTAAATAATAAGCTGTAAATAACACATATCAATTTACCAGATCTTTGCAAGTTTGGCCCAATCATCTCAGAAGGTACAGATGTGCACAGGCGTCAGCAGTCCATCGAGTACTCAGGAACCAGTTGAAGAGCTATCCAGTTACGACAGAAGTATCCAAGGACTGCAAAATCCAGACCTAAAAAGCGAAGAAATGCTTAAGAAAAATATAACAAAAAAGCTGAGAAAAGAGCATTACAATCTCAAAAGATATCTAAATATTGTGAGATATTTGGAGTCAGATATAAATTATAACACAACAATGAAAACAGCAGCAGCAGGACATGCAATATCTGGCAGAAACTGAAAATAATTATCAAAAGACGAGACAACAAACATGAATAAAACTAAAGCTAAGCAATAAAATCTAGCGACTTACCTACAGTTGTAGAAAGAAGATGTGAGGATCCAGTAGTTATGCCGAAAACCATTCCATGGACGGACTGGGGAAAACTGGAACATGTGGTGCCACAGCAGCTAGCAATGACAGTTTGGCCAGACCATAAGCCATTAAGTTCCAGGGACTCTTATTATTCCTATTCCATGCTTCTATAACCTAAAAAAGCTATAATTAGTCTTCTCATAACCACTTCCATGTTAAACTAGCAGTAATACACGTCATCTACAGCTTGGAATGGAATAAATAATCATTGATAAAATTTTTCTTGTCAATATTCAAGCCCCACATGGAGCACATGGCGAAAAAGGTCATTTACCCTTACCACGCATTTTTCTAACCTCAAACTCAGTCACGCGAAATGTTTCCAAGAAATTCAAACTCATGCATCAAACACCCTTGGATTAGAGTTTTTATATGCTCTAGCATTTATTCTTATTTTCAAAGAGCCCAAAGATAATGATTATGGGAAATACAACACTTACCTTTTCGCTTCAAAGCACCTGCCAAGATTCAAACTTCATAGGCAAATCCCTGGTCACATTGCAAAAACTGCATTCGGCAGGAACATAAAACCGACCAAAAGGTGCAAAATCAAACAAAAATCTTCGTCATTATATGAATGTAACAAATTTTAATGGCAATTTATTTGATCTAGGCGGTACACAACGCAAAAAACGCTACAGTAGAAATAAATGACGAATTGACAAATAGGACACGACAGCATTTTTCCCAGAGGTCAAAAAGTTCGAGGTCGACGAATTGACAGGGGTACCAGTCAAAGGAAAAAAACGAAGAAAGCACCAGAACTACTCGGCGAATACTCGTTCAAGTAGAGATGGGGCAGACATATCGATACTCAACAAGGGACACGAAGCAAAGATGGATACTTTCTCAGCAGTTTTCAAAGGGCGCCATCTAGCCACCAAGAAGTGAGGGACAAGCCAGAAGAAAGAAAATATTGTAGCGTAAAGTATAAGATACCTTTCATTTACTAATATTACGTATTAGACTAATTGACTGTACGATATTTCATGGAACTAAAATCGGTAAATTGTGTGTAGATAAACATTTTTAAATATAAATATGGTCAGCAAACATAAATGAGTCAATTAAGGAATTATAACAAGTCAGCAGATTTTTTACATAAGTCAACACGTATAACTGTGTCAAATAAACGGCTATAATTGTATAATAAGAGACATAAATATTAGTCTCGTAAACAGGACCGTAATTTAATATTAGATGTACAAAATAATTTAACATAATTAATAATTTTTTTATAATTACCTGCAATAGTGGTACTTTAGTTAAATAATAGAGAACAGGACGGTATTTATGCAAGTTAATAAAAGTCTATATTTAATAGGAGGCTATAACTAAATAATATAAAGACAGCTAGTATGATTCTAGAAAGAAATAAGTCATGTAAACTATTTTGTAGGATTGTAAATATTACTGAGACAATTTATAAAATGGTGATATTATGGTTATGATAAATGTGGTAATCCAAAGATCAACTTTCATGGGGTGGACGCATCCCATGCAGGCTGAATTAGTCAATACAAGCAAGATATTACAATACAAGTATCAGTATTTTATAAGGAGTTGATATTGTGTCTAAACGTGGATTGACCAATAGGCGTCTATTAGCCAGTCCACGGTAAAGAATAGACATTTCAAATATGCAAAATACTTAGGGTGGAATTCTACATACCACTTGTTCGCTAAACAATCTAGAATTAGAATTATATGATTTCTAAGAAAATTTATAAAGATATATTTCCTTTTTGTTACATGTACCAAGCACCAGTGGATGTCCATACTAGTCTCTCCAGCAGGCTGTTACTTATGATACCCCCAAACAGTTTAATAGTATGTCAATGCTAAGACATATAGACTGCAATGGAGGCTAGAAGGAGTTACTAAGGATCAGCCTGGATCCAGAAAGTAACAAGACCACTGATGGATATTTTTTTATGTTCTATAAATTGTAATATCACATAATATTATGCGGCAGGTTTTTTCGAATTGAGGTCTTTCTTTTTTAAATGATAGAGGTCGTGCAAACGTTGGGGACAACGTTTTAGAGGGCGAGGGAACGTGTCAAATATAATAATTCATAAAGCTATTAACTAATTATCACCCTGTCCCAAGTTTGAACTTGAACTTGGGTATTATTTAATAAACATTAAAGGCAAACTATAAACAAAGCGAGCAGTCAACGGGAGCGATTATGAACCTTAAGCATGCAATGATCAGCAATTTCTCTAATATAAATATACTGGCAAACCTTCAGTTCGTCAGACTTTTGGTCTCACCCAAGCCAGCTCCAGGGCTAGTCACATGACTGCTTTTGGTTCAATCCGCTCTTTGGTTAGTCACATGATTGCTAAAGTTCTAATCCTTTTCCTACCCCAAACCTAGTTCTTGGTTAGCCACATCGACTGCTAAGACTAGGGGTTTCATTAACCACAGTAGAAAAGTCGAGTCTGTCAAAGTTCTTCGAGTGAAGTTTCTAAGTAGTCTGTCAAGTAGTTCAAAGTGTAGTGTCCAAGTGCTCTTAAATACCTTAACATTAAATAAAACGCAACGCAACATAAGATAAACTATATTTACAAAGCAGTGACCAAAAAGACCTATAAACAATTCATAAAACATACCTCAAGTCGAGAAAGCATGCGCACCTTAATAATTGGGTATAGGCTAGTCTCATTAAGTTTCTGACAAGTAAACGCTGTTAAAAACTCTATCGTTGGGTCTTTGACCAATATACATTGTTAATCTTTTCTCATTAAGTTTACCTAATATACTTTATTGTTTTTAAGTGCTTTCTTTATCTTCGCTTCTCACCTTACGTAAAGAATCCCGTATTACCATCAGAGTTATACCCCTGCACGCTGAATAAGGCGTGGCATCGCGATTCAAACGTATGATGACAGACCGGTGGAGGCATTAAGAAAAAGTTAAAAGAACTGCCATCACGACTACTCGCGACACGCGACACATAAATATATTTTAAATAATGCACCCGAATAAATACCATCATTTCAAATTAAACATATTTACTTTATTGAAATTATTATTATGATGGACTCACATTTTCAAAGTCTACGTCTATGAACTGTCCTTGCTTTCGTTCAGGCGGGGGCGGGCAATACTACATTTAGTAGTGGGGACGAAGTTTGACAAAAGTTTGTACACGATACATAAAAATATAAGGAGGCGGGACAATCGTTTTGTTGATATTTTTGCAAGATTTCGGGTTTTTATGAATGAGTTGTCGGGTCTCTTTAGGTTAAACGTTTTTGGGCGTACGAAAGTATTTTGCACCCTTTGTATGCGGTATTTACAATTAACCCCATCTAAACAAAAGCCGTATCTAGAATCCCAGTAATTAAAATATAACAAATAAGAGATACACATAATTTTTTTCTTAAATTTATTTTTAAAATATATCTGTTATTGTAAAGCATCTTAACGGTAACATAAGACTTCTGTATAATATTTTAACGTGTTCTCCGAATCTAAGCTGGTTATCCAAAATTACTCCCAAACTTCTAGTCAACAAATGGCAATTTGTTAAATTGCCATTTGTAAAAAAATAGATTATTTTTAAGTAAATTTAATTTATTTTTGCTGTCTGATATCATTAGATAAGATTTTGTAGAGTTTAGTTTTAGATTATGACCCTCAGAAAGGTAATAACGGTCATTGTCACATACTCAATATATTTTTGATTGAACTTCGGCCAGCTTAACTGGCCTGGTTTAACCAGATTATTGGTTTGGTTATAAACCGAAGATGAACTGGAGCCTAAATGGGACACTTCGGACTTCGGACTTCGGACACTTACTCAGTCAGAAAAATGCTTGCAAAATTAAAAATAAGGAGATACTCATACGGTTTTCTATCAATGAACACACATAGTAAAGTTTTCTGCTTCAACAGCATCTTCGAGATCAAAGCAAAGATATACCGGGGATGACACCCAGTGCTTGTAATTTAGAATCTAATCATAAAATTACATATGTCAAAAACAAATAGACTTGGGTTATAAAATATATCTAGAATTTTTTTAAGAATTCAAAAATGCTTTAATATACAGGATATTCTATTTAAAATAAGAAAGTTGATACTTGTCCACGAAAATACGAACATCCTGTATATATAAAAATATAATATTTTAATAACTTAAGTAAATCCAAACAAATTTTGTATTAAACTTTGTTTGATATACGCTGTAGATTTGAGATAAGGTGACAACGTATTCCTTATGAATAGTTTTTTTGGCAAAACCTCAATCGAAGGTGACCGGATAAGAAATAAAATTGACTACATAACAATTGATAAAAGACAGAGCGTCAAAGATGTGTCAGTGTTGAATACACAGGAAACATCTTCTTTATAATTCCGTCTTCAAAAGTGTAGTAATGTATGGCTGTGAAACATGGAAAATGACAAAAGTCCTAGAGATACATCTTTTGGCTTTGGAGATGGATTTCTGGCGAAGAGCGGCCAGGAATCCAAAAATGGAAAGAATATCGAATGCCCGAATAAGAGAAATTATGAAGGTGGGACATATGATTGTTGACGACATTCAACAAAGGCAGTTAATATGATATGGCCATGTGGAGAGGATGACAGATGAACTGCTCCTAAAACTAATACAACAATGGTTACCTACCGAAAGGTAGGCAGAGGTAGACCAAAAACCACATCGATGAGTGGAATACAAAGAGCAACGTCGGAGAGAGATTTGCATCTAGGAGATTGGGAGGATAGAAAATGCTGGTGGCTGGGAACCGGAAGACGTAGGACCCTATGAAACCGCATCTATGTATATATATAAAAACAAAATTTATGATAAACCTTGTTCCCAGTGGTAATAGAAACATTGGTACAAACGAAATTGAGCTGGTTGATAGTTATATATACCTCGACCATGAAATACGCATTTGCAGAGATAACCAAACGCGTGAACTGGAAAGAAGAATCGCTCTCATAGATAGCATTTGGAAAGCTGAGGCACATACTAAAGAGCGACATTTCAATGAATTTAAAATGAAAAGCTTTTAACCAATGCGTGCTGCCCGATATGACGTATGGCTCCGAAACTTCAACGTTAACAACCACAACTGCTAAGAAGCTCAAAGTAACGCAGAGAAAGATGGAGAGGCTGATGCTTGGTGTGACTCTGAGAGATCACATACGAAATGAGGATCTACGCAGAAGAACTGGCGTTAATGATGTTATCATATCCATCGCTAAACTGAAGTGGAACTGGGCTGGTCATGTGGCTCGAATGCAGGATGATCGATGGACTAAAAGACTACCCGAATGGAGGCCTCGTACAGACAAATGCAGTAGAGGTAGACCATCGACACGCTGGACCGACGACATAAAGAGAACTTGTAGCAACTGGATCCAGACGGCTCAAAATAGAAGGGATTGGAAAACAATGGGGGAGGCCTATGTCCAACAATGGACGCAAAAGGGCTGATTGGTGATGATGATGATGATAATGATGAATCAAGAGGTTGCAGCCTTCTTGAAACGAAAATTAGTGGACCCCATCAACTGAAGTAGTCAAGGGTATTTTTAAAAGTACAAATAAACTCCATGTAAATATCTTTAGTTTTCTCTCCATTTAATATAAGAATAATTCATAACCATGGGGAGGGGGGTGTTTAAAAGACCAGGGTCGGAAAAGAAATTGGTGCCCCCAACGAAAAGCTCGCGGGAGGCTCACCTGCAAATTCTGGGGGTGCCACGTCCAATTTTTACCCAAAAGTCGTTAAAATCGTTAAAAAGCAAGTCTCTTGAATGGCAAATCGCTACTTTTACCGTATCATGATGGGCACTCCAACGAGTCTCAGTAGGTCTTTTAATGGAAGCTCCGACTTTCTCCATTATTACATCCCACCTATGGGTTGAAGCCTAAAACAAATTACAAACACTTTTCAGTGTTCCAGAAAGAGTCACACAATACGCTACTGTAGCGAAAGAATGTACTCCGCAGAGATTCAAAGAATGATTTGAACATGACACAAATAAAGCTTTTTAAATTTAAAGGCTTTATTGTTTAATCCTATTTTAAACCCCAGCCATAGTAGAAGCATTATCATACGTTTATCTGGAGGTAGTTCGAGGAACTCAACATTATATTTTTCGAATATTTGTACTGCCTGGCTAAAAATTTGTTTAAATTAATTTTCAGCATATTCTCGATTGTTACGTATAGTATTTCCTACAAAGGAAGCTCGGACAACTAACAGCGCTACCTAAGTCAGTGTTTATTGTTTGCAAACTTTTGTATAGTGGCAAACTAATGGAAAAGATTTTAGCAAGTATTTGTAGTGTTATCTGAAATTCAAGAATAAGCATATCTTTTTTCAATTTTTTTCTTTTGTTTTCCATTTTTTTCTTCACTTTTCATTTGAAAATTTCTGAACCTTGGGGGGTTTGAACCACCAAAACCCCCATGGGCACGCCACTGTGGTACAGTAGTAAACAAATATTCACAGTCCTTCGCAAATATGCAATCGGGAGGACATTGAAAATTATGAAAAAAACGCAAAAATATGATTTGTGTTGAAACTCAAATAGTTTTTAAAAACAGAAATTAAAAAAGTAAAAATACAAGCACGAGTGTTTATAAATATATATAATTAAAGAAATGTATTTTTAACAATAATATTAAACATCATAATTAAAACAAAAAAATAAAAAAGGTGCAGATATGAAGACCTAAAAAATTGTCCTTCACTTCTAAATAGGAAAATCTATTAATAAACAATTAGCCAAAACGTTACTGTAATATTTTTAACCTGTTCCGATTTGTTGCCTTTGATTATTTTTAGTTACTTTTGGTTAGTCGTTCAATGAACGTTCCGTTAGTTTCAGTTTATATCAGTCATTTGAACCGACTCTGATACGTTATAATCAAATTTAATATTTTTAGTTAGTTTTGTTATTTACTTATTTTAATATTCTTAATCTGTTCCGATACGTTTTAGCCTTTTTTGGTGTTTTTGGTTACTTTTGATTAGTTTTGGTTAAACATTCAATCAGCTTTTGGTTAGGTTTCCTTAATTTTCATTTATTTTAGTCATTTGAACCGGATGCGGTACGTTATAACCAATTTTAATGTTTTTGCTTAACCTTAGTTAGTCGTCAAAATTCAGTTAATTTAAGTTAGTTTCAACTTACCACAATATTTTTAATCTGTTCCGATATGTTTTAGCCCTTTTTGGTACCTTTGGTTACTTTTGTTTAGTAGTTCAATCAACTTTCGGTATATTTCAGTTAGTTTTAATTTATTTTAGTCATTTGAACCGGTTCTGATACGTTATAACCAATTTGAGTGTTTTTAGTTATTTTTGGATAGTCACCAAAATTCGGTTAATTTGAGTTTATTTTAACTTACTTCAATATTTTTAATCTATTTCGATTTAGCTAGTTTTAATGCTTTTAGTTTCTATTGGTTAATTTTGGTTAGTCATTTAATCATTCGGTAGAGTTAAGTTAGTTTTATTATACTTTAGTCATATGAACTGGTTGCGGTACGTTATAAGCAAATTTAAAGTTTTTGGTTAGTCGCCAAAATTCTGTTAAATTAGGTTAGTTTTTAACTTACTTTAATATTTTTAATCTATATCGATATGTTTTAACCTGTTTTGGTGACTTTAGTTACTTTTGGTTAGTTTTGTCATTCTATCATCTTTCGGTTTATTTCAGTTAGTTCCAATTTATTTTAGTCATTTGAACCGGTTCCGATACATTATAAGCAATTTTAATGTTTTTGGTTAGTTATGGTTAGTCTCCAAAATTCGGTTAATTTGGGTTAGTTTTAACATACTTCAATATTTTTAATCTATTTCGATACGTTTTAGCTCGTTTTAATGCTTTTAGTTTCTATTGGTTAGTTTTGGTTAGTCGATTAATCATTCGGTAAAGTTCAGTTAGTTTTATTATATTTTAGACATTTGAACCGGTTCCGATACGTTATAAGCAATTTTAATGTTTTTGTTTAGTTTTGGTTAGTCACCAAAATTCGGTTAATTTGTGTTAGTTTTAACTTACTTCAATATTTTTCCTATATTTCAAAACATTTTAGCCCGTTTTGGTGCTTTTGGTTACTTTTGGTTAGTTAGTCGTTCAATGAACTTTCAGTAAAATTCAGTTAGCTTTAATATATTTTAGTCATTTGAACCAGTTCCGGTACGTTATAAGCAATTTTAATGTTTTTGGTTAGTAGCTAAAATTCGGTTAATTTGGGTTAGTTTTAACTTACTTCAATATTTTTAATTTATTTCGATATGTTTTAGTCCGTTTTGGTGCTTTTAGTGACTTTTGGTTAATCAGTCAATCAATCACCTTTCTTTTGCTTTTAGTTAGTTCCATTTTATTTTAGTCATTTGAACTCGTCCGATACATTATAAGCATTTTCAATATTTTTGGTTAGTTTTGGTTAGTCACCAAAAATTCGGTTAATTTAGGTTTGTTTTAACTTACTTCAAAATTTTTAATCTATTTTGAGACGCTTTAGCCCGTTTTAGTGCTTTTGGTTAGTTTTGGTTAGTCGTTCAATAAACTTTCGGATAGTTACAGTTAGTTCCAATATATTTTAGTCATTTAAATCGATTCCGATACGTTTTAATCAAATTTAAGTTAAAAAACAAACTAACACGATCTCTCACGCGTATGACGTCATGTATGGCAAATGTAGCATGCACTTTTTCACGATCTGAGGCCCTATACTAGGAAAACAGAAACATTTTCAATGTTAATAGTTTCTATTGCACGTATAAAAGCTGACCAATTCGCACAAACTTACACTTTGCTTAGGACAGTCCGAGAACAAATAAACGAGGCAATGCCGAAGAAAAAACAATATTTCAGCTGAACTCCTTCGGGAACTATAAAATAAAGATGTGGAACAAAATAAGATTTATAAGTTGGATATCCCTATTCCCGTAACCCTTGCTGAATTCGAGAATCTGATTTTCTTGGCTCTTCTAGTTTTATACTTCCGGGCCTTAGAGGTCTCTAGACTAGGGAATAAAATAAAATCGTCCAAGGAATATATAGTTATCTTCACATTCGTTCATTTTGGAAAAATCTCAAACTAAAAGAACGTGTGTCATACATATTCTGATCTACTATAGAACTAGACCAGAAATATATTAAGCTGGTGGCTAATGAACAGACTATGTTGACCTCAAAATATAAAGGGTGTCTCTTGTATAAAATGCTAACAGGAAAAATGATGATTTTGCCCAATCCCAATTTACCTTTGTCCTAAAGTTAATAGTTTCCGAAATACAGGGTGTCAAAGTTATTATTATTTGTAAGTATTTGTCTTAATAACAGCATAATCTGCACGAAATTTAGTACTTCATTCATTATCAACCTGAATTTAAAATTGACGTGTGGGCAGGAATCATTGACAGGTTGATTATTGGTCCTGTCATCTTATCACCTCGTCTAAATGGTTGTTTAAGTTACCTAGCAAATTTGTCAAAATTATTGGTTGATCTTCCATGCGCTTCTAGACAAAATATTTGGTTCATGTACCCCCACCTTCAGATTAAATGTTAGAAATCATTCAAATGAGAATTTTCAAAACCGATGGATCTGCAGAGGAAATGATGCGTCTTTAAATGGGCCACACCGCTCACCGGATTTAATACCTATGAATCGTTTTTTATGGGGGGAACTCTTAAAGCCGAAACACTGAAGAAGAATTGTGGGCACAGATGCAAAATTGATAATGGCAGTCCAATTTTCTTCGTAGAATTAATCTGTGTGTACAGAGTGGCTCTAATTCAAGTCTATTTATGGGGATCTCGAAAATTGTAAGAGATACAGCAGTGTCGGTTACACTAGGGCAAAATTGCGCATATAGGAGCCTAACAATATGCCGTTAAGAAAGTTTAAAAATTCAGAGTAATTCCGGAGATATCCGAAAAAAAACCGAAATGTTGAAAAATCGTTTAATTTTTTTCCTGGGCTTATTTATAAACGGATTTCAAATTGATTTGCACTTTTGCGTTGCCACATTTTCCTCTCTATCCAATGGTGGTATCCAGTTTGGAATCCGTTGTTTCGTCTTCGAACAGTCGTAATCAACTTTCTTTTTTTAAATACGAACTTTAATTTCTTTTATCTTTTTTGGCATTATTAATATGGGTATGTTTTTAATTTTTTTTTATTCTTGGTTTTTTAATTTAATTTTTTTTTGCATTTATTTATTTTGTTTTGAAGTAGTTTTAAATAGTTTAAGTTACTTTTAAAATGTTTATATTCTATAAAAATATTTTCCTTGTTTCTTTTGTGATAAAAGAAAAATTGGAGCCTGTATTTTTAATAAAAATAAAAGATAGCCATATTAAATAAACAGGTTCGTTTATTTTTGACTCCAAAGGAAAATAATGCATTAATAAAATACAAATTTTTAAGAAAAATACAAATATAAATACATATTCATATTAATCACGCGAATATCATCTGAAAAACGATAAAAAATATTCGTATTTAAAAAAATAAAGTTGATGATGACCTCGTGAAGACGAAACGTCGTATCCCAAACAGCATACCACCATTGGATACAGCGTAAAAAGTGGCAATTAAAAAGTGCAATTTAATTTGAAATCCGTTTTTAAATAAGCTCAGGAAAAAATAAAACGACTTTTCAATATTTGGATTTTTTCCGGATCTCTCTCTCCATTTTAAAACTGTTCAAACCAATCATCGTCTGCTCCAAGTTCATCTGCACCGGATCTTTCTCTGACAAGAATCGAATTTTGGACTAAGGTAAATGGGGCTAGATATTTCAGCCTCAGAGTTCTGTGCTAGTGTTTTGTACAGACCTTTTAGACACATCCTGTATATCCAGAACTAAATACAAGTTTCATTCAAGTTTTTCTCTCTGATTAATTAGCGTAATGCGATTTCTCCATCAAGGTGGAAAACATATTGCACAATATTTTAATTCAGAAACTTATGCAATTTCCGAGGGAAGCCATCTGGCTCCCAATTACCAGCAAACTTGATAAGAGCTTGGTGTTCCCTTGCGGATATGTTTTTATTAATATTTTTATTGGCGTAAATCAAATCGTATTTCATTGCTAAAAACGTATATTTTCAGTGTAAACAGAAATGTAAAACACATTATGAATAAATGGATGAGAACTACGCTGTATTTATCTAAACGGATTTGCTCCTACGTATTGAGGAAGGAAGATAATTGCAATAATTGCAAATAATATGGAAGGCGGTTCTAACAAATATCAATTCTGAAGACAATAAGTATATTAATTCCGAATCTATAGTATTATTTAATAATCCGCTACCATAGGCTCATACTGCATTAGCTTGATTAGTGTTCAAGAAGCACAATATCTTGCGCATCAGTACCATCTAGTATAGCTAATTAGCCAACTGTTCCAGCAATACAGCCATTTGCAGGAATAGCTATTTCATTACAGAGTCAAAGTTGAGGGAAATTTTGCTGAAAAGCAATCGGATTTTAATTTACATTCTGCAAGTTATATAATGTTGGCAGACTAATACCATGTTTATAGTTATTTAAATGTTTGTTTGGAAACAGCATAGTTGCTATTTATTTAATAGTTTTGAGACAAGTCCAGTTTTGCTGATATAGTTTAAATGAGAAGTGGTTTCATTGCCAGTTGGGATTGCAGAACATATGTGAAATTGTTAGGATTAGAAGTTCATTGAAACTATGTTGGTAATATAGGATCATAAAGATAGCAAAACAATTTCTAGAATTGCGAAGCTCTGAGGATGATGATGCGTTGTTCATTGCAACGCCTTGACCCTAAATTGCTGTACATAAATTCAACGACCTAGTAAGCGAATAATGGAATCGAAATTTAAAAACGTATGAAACCAGTTTTGGATTTATTACGTTAGATTAGATATAATGCATAATGTCATTAAACCAAGCATACCCGGAGCAATGATCAGTAACGGGTTCTCATTTTCTTTCAAGTAAATTCATATTATACTATTCTGGAATACGAATTTACAAGAACATGGATCAGGATACTCATGAAGACCAGTATATTCTCAACATCGTTTCTAGCTTTTTTCTGTGAAAAATAGAATACTCAGAGGCGTTAATTTTGGAAAGAACTAGCTAGATCTTTATCGTGTGCCACACCTAGTTGGTGTTCACGCAGTTGCGATTACCTCAGAAATTATGAATTTTTAAAAGCATTTACCGATAGACATTGAATTTTAATGCGAAAGGACATACAGACACAAGTTGGTCCTCAAAATATCTATCGATAAAATCATTTAAAACTCAACTTGTGAAAATCGATAAAATTTTAAACGACATTGCAACCCAAAGCACGGCACATATAACAACCAGCAATATCACATCTTCTTTTTTCCCATCTGCGCAAGTCCGCGCGCAAGATATTCCTTGGTAGGAAATCCGTCAAACTGCCGCCAGCGGCGTCATGTTTTTACGACTGGTTTATTTTATTGCTATTGGAGTTAAATCAAAACCATAGGCGTGTATTTGTCAAGTAATTGACATTTTGAGAGACGAACGTTGTTTATGACATTGTGTAATGCAAAAAGCCATGGTGTTTAAGCAATAAGAACTTGTACGAACCAGAGAATTCTTCCAAGAAGAATTTCTTTAGATTTCCTGCTAATACAAGGTACATATTTCATAACCCATTGATATTTGAAATTTTATATTACGGCTCTGGTAAAGGAAAATCATACTTATATTTCAAATCCAGTCCTGACTTTTCCTACCCAACTGACTTTAGCAAGGTCAAATTTAATTTTTCGTCTGACAGGTCGAGTAATATTGCTGGTTGTTATATGTGCCGTGCCCAAAGAGAAAAAAGTGTACGACTGACTCCGTTTCGTTGATCTACGGATTACTGAAAAGGATAAGATTTTTTTTGTTTGTTTTTGGTAATCTCGGAAAAAAATTAAGATGCATTGAAAGTGTCTATAAAGCACTATAAGAGCCAAATGTTTTGATTGAGCAAGCCACCAAATTCCTCAAAATCTTAAAAGAGTTCATCTCTGACTTCCTAAATAATGAAGTTGATGCTCAGCTCACCATCCGCGGAGTTTCTTCTATCACGCATGGTAGTGTGGGACTCGATAACAAGGTACCGCGGACTGAAGGGGACCCGCGTGCATACCTCTGCCATCACCTACCTACTAAAACCTCTCTTTCTTACTTCTTTTCGTATCACCCCGGGACCGTCCACATGGACATAACATCAGGATGGCAGGCGGTTTTTACAGTGCGTCCCATTCTTCTATTTTATTTTGCAAAATTCTTTTTATCATTTCACTCACAATTCCCCATTTTTGTCTAGATTTGATCATTTACATTATTTATGCCTAACCCACATCCCATCTCTCTTTCCACCCTCTGTCTAGCTTCTAACGATCTTACGCACACAAAGAGCGTATGCTCTGGATCGTTCACTTCTCTGTTATATTCATCCTTTTTGTATACGATCCAAAACACCCGTGTACCGTTAGTGCCTGGGTAAGCCAATAGTCAAGCTTCCTGTGCTCACAATTCACCCACTCTGCTATGTTTCTTATACATATCTTCGTCCACTGTCCCTTTTCTTCACTTTCGTCCCACCTTCGTTGCCATTTCTCCATCGTATTAGATCTTAAAACCCTTTTTAATAGCTCTTTGTTTTCCTTCCAGGATTCATGCAGTTCTTTTCTTTCCATTATCAGTATATCTATGGGTGGAACTCCTGTTTTTACATTTAGTTCTTCCGCGGAGACTGTCGTATATGATGACGCCACACGGAGTAGTATTCTTCTTTGAAGGCCACTTACAATATCTCCGTGCCAAATTGGCGCTCCATACAAAATTATGTTATGAACCCCTTTTTTCGCGCTGTTTGGTCCATTTACATTTGGCATAATTCTAGTTAACACTGCTAGTTTGGTCTCCACCTTTCTAATAATTTGCATTACGTGCTTACCAAAAGACCCTCTTTCATCCAGATATACTCCCAGATATCTGACCTTCTTTACTGTTCGCACTTCTGTGAAGGCAGTGCCTAAATATACTTTCTTCCCTCCTTCTTGGACCTTCGGCTTGTCCCATTAATTGCGTTTAAGAACTCCATCATATAATACATTCCACAATACTGATCCTTGTGGGACTCCAGCTGTAATATCCATCTCTTTCCATTTGCTGTATGTTATCTTTCTATTGGAAGATAACTGGATATAATATTTACTAGGCATGCCTTGATGCTTTTCCGTTGCAATTCCTGTATTATTAGACTGTGCCTCGCTGAGTAAAAGCATTATTTACATCTAATATAATTAAAACGCTCCACTTTTTGTTTGCTCCTCTCACTACTTCCTGTATTCGCTCGATTGCCTGAACCGTGGACTATCCTTTTCGAAAACCATACTGATGTTCATGTAGATTTTCTTTGTTTTCTATATCCTCTAAAAGTCTCTCTCTGATCATGGCTTCGAACAATATACTAATTGAATTCAATAGACCTATTGGTCTAAATGTCTTCAGTTTCTCCAACGTTTTCTCATTTTTGGCAGCAGGATAACTTCCATTAATTTGGAAGCTTCACGAGCAGCTCATTTAATACTTCTCTAACCATTCTGGTCAATTTTTTACCGCCTCTTTGATCACTTCCACTGGTATTTTGTCAATGCCAGGCGCCTTCCGAGTTTTACTTTCTCTGCTGCCTTTGTCATTTCCATGACAGTAAATTGTTGTATGCCATCCATAGTCTGACTTTTGATCCATACATCTTGTACTATAGGAAATAGCTCCCTTACTACTTCCCTTTTTCTATCAATGTGGAAGTCAAAAGGTAGGCTGTGGTTTTCTCAAGACAAATTTATTCGCGTCTTCCCAGATATTGTTATCCAACTCATTTTGTAACTCTTTCCAATGGGGACTTTTTGCTGTTTGAATAACTTTTTTCAATTCCCTCCCGCAGTCCTTTAGTTTTTTTCTAATATCATATGTTCTCCTCCATCAGCGCATCCCCTACCAGTCAGTCGGGTGTGAGTTCTCCTTAGCCTATTACACATTTGCCTTTTTTGCTCGATTTCCATATTTCACCCATAGCGTTTTTTCCTCATCCTGTTTTTATTCCTTTTTATGCCATTTCGATATGCATTTTCAATAACTTTAGAACATTCGTGGTATGATGTTCGCCCATTCTTGTCAGCCATCAAATCCCCTGCAGCTCTGAAAACTTCCCAATCAACTTCTTCTGTTCTACATTTCATACCTATGTTTCCTTTAGTATTTACAGTTTCAAAGTATATATATATATATATATATATATATCGATACTCCGTGTGGCTATCAGTATCCATTACCTTCAAACCTGTTATGTATCTATATAGATATCTTTCTAGTAGCCACTGTTACGTCAATATGGGACTTCTTCCTCTGATGAATGTTGGCTCACTCCTTTATTTATAGCTATCATATCGTTTGACATAAAATAGTTCATCGAATATTCTCCTTTAGTGTCAGTAAATGGGGCTCCCCACGGTGGTGCCTTTGCGTTTATATGCCCTGTTATAATAATATCCGTAATTTTTCCGCTGATATGAATCATGATACAGTCTATCTCTTTATTGTTCCATGGGGATAAGTTCTCCTGTATTTACACTTAAAAGTCCCTCTGATGAGTGTAATAAGAAGGCTAAAAGCCTACTGTGTGAGAATATTCGATTTATTGATAATTTGCGCAAAAAAAGAGAGAACTTGTTCACAATTAAGTTTATATCCAACGATACCTTTAACCCACTGTTTAAAGATATATACTAAATATTGCGTTCTGAATACATAAGTGTCATTGCAAGCCTATGACGGATACATTGGCATGTCTCGGAAGAAGTGTAAAGATATCTGGAGAATTATAAACTTTCAGGGAGACCCAAAAGAAATAATCAAATCAATAATGACTTAACAGCGAATGACTTTAATAATTGTGTGTCTATACCAGTAGCCTCAAAGATTGTTAGGAACCGTCGAGTTAACCCTGTGGTCTTATTAACTGACATCCTGGAAATGCCACATTCATTTGGCGATTTGCCGGTATTAGAGAGTGATGCCCATCATCACCTTAATATATTTTAACAGTGTGCCAATAATTACGGGTTTCAATTTTCATTGCGCCTGCGCGAAATAGATTGTTCAGCTGTCATATGACGACGCAAAGGATGTTTCATTTATAATCAGGCGGTTGATGTATTTGTAGCAATCATGGGTCAAGTTTCGTCTAGCGAAAATCCGTTAGGAAAGAATACATTTATTTTTTTGGTATTAGAAAATCTCTCGACGCAGGACAATCAAAATTTTTCGCCGCAAATACATCGTTGTCATTTTCAAAAAAAAAAGTTTAGAAGAGCGAAAATGTTTTTGAAAAAAAAATCTTGGCTAAGAGTGCCTCTCTACTTCTCTAACCCAAATTAACCAGAGTAAAAAGACTCTTCACTATTATCAACTAACCAAAACCAACCCAAACCAACCACAGCGCTTCCAAACTAATCAATAGAAACCAACACTCACCCAAACTAACCAAGACTAAGCAAAACTAACCCTAATTAATCAGAGTAAAGAGACAAGCGCGCTACGTGCGCTTGTCTCTTCACTACCCCAAACTAACCTAAATCAACTACAGCTAGTCCAACTTAATCAAAACTAACCAACACTAACTAAAACTAACCCAAACTTGTCAAGATTTAGCCAGACTAACGGAAACTAACACCGACTAAGCAAAACTAACCCTAATTAACCAGAGTGAAGAGACAGGCCCGCGTAGCAAAAATAATCGAAACTAACTTTAATTAACCAAACAAGCGCAATGAGACAAGGGCGTTACGCGCTTCCCTAACCCTACCTAATACAGAACTAAAATTAACCCAAACTAACAAAACACACGGAACTAATATGTCAATTTAAATAATTTTTATAATATTTTCCATATAAAGAATTTTCGCGAAAAAAATTGTACATGTTTAGAGAGCAAATTACTAGTCAAATAGAATTATTATGTAATTTTCTCCATAACAGATTTCCGAATATTAAAACTACAAAAAAAAATTAAAATTTTCCATTAATTAGACATTTTCGGAATAACACCATATTTTATTAAATGAGGAGCTGACATGCAAAAACCGATAAACCCACTTTTTGTGTTTGTCGAGTTGGGCATGAATTTCCACTAATTTCGATGCTCTATCGATTTTTAAACAGAGATGCGACGAAAAGCCACTAAATTCACATGAAAAATAGAAAAAAATCATTCCATTCATGCAAAACCAGACAAATCCATTTTTTTTTCTTTAAGTTTTAATATTACTTTTACTTATACATATTAATATTCTTTCAATTATACTTTTAAAAGGAATTTGATAATACGTTTCTTAAAATTTTAGTTTAGTTTTATTATCAAAATAATTTAAAAAAAATATTATATAGGTTAAAATTAAATGCTTTTTAATAACTTTTGAGTAAAGTTCTCATTTTTAATTGTCTACACCCCCAGAAGCTTTCGTCATTTATATTTATAATTTAGAAATCATTTTTAATAAGGAATTTGAGAAAATTTCCATGGGGGATCAGATTTCAAATACACTAATACATTTATTTGAAAATATGAAATTTAACCCTCTTTGTGAAAATTTCCCCAAACTATTTCTGTTAAAATTATTTATTAGATGAAATAAATCAAAAACAAAAATACGTAAGTTAAGAAACTTGATGCATGTATAGACGGTAAACAAACTATTTGTTAATAGTAAAAAGAAATTATAATAAAGTTTAGATTTACCTACTTGTGTCTTATGACTACCAAAGTACCCAGATTTGGAGAGGCAAGTTCATGTCGATATTTTATTAACGCTAAACCAATAATTATTGAAAGATTTTGATAAGGCGTTGTAGGTACCATAGGAAGTAACTATAAACACTTAATGTTCCGCAATTAAAACTGTGTAAATACCTTTAAAATGGCACCCAGTCGCCATCTTAAGAATTAGATCTAGGTATCAATTTTATGGCAATATTTTTTAGCCCTACCAGCTGTATCCCGCATGCGTTGCAATGCTGTGCAAAGAAGGACATTAAGTGCTTTTAGATACACAATATTTTTTCTTGTCAGGTCTGGTGTGTATACAAATAAATCTGATGGCTGGTCGACGCATGAGCAGGAGATAGATGACACATAGACAGTCATTCATTTTAATATTTATTTATACAGGGTTCCCCATAATAGACTACCCATTTTAATATTTGAATTGAATTTTTTTTAGTTAACAAAACAAACTTTTGATTTTACTAAATTACAGCTAACTCCTTGGGATTTATGATAACTTATAAATATTTGGTTAATTTCATTCTAACTTTTAAAAATCACGCCTTCTAAATGACCTCAACCAATAAACAGAATTTTAGATACTGGTCAAATGAAAATCCTCTTGAAATCTTTACACAGAGCCTCCATAATCCAGAAGTTGTTGTGTGGTGTGGAGTAGGTAGGATCTTTTGGTATTATTGGCCCTAATTTCGAGGAACTGAAAGTCAAAATTCGTGAAGAAGTTGAAGGAATAGATGAAGGTTTGCTACGCCGTGTAATGAACCACTTTTTATCTAATATTGAAAAATGTGTTGAAGTTGGTTGAGGTCATTTAGAAGACGTGATTTTTAAAACTTAGAATTAAATTAGCCAAATATTTATAAGTTATCATAAATCCCAAAGAGTTAGCTGTAATTTAGTAAAATAAAAATTTTGTTTTGTTAACTAAAAAAAATTTTATTCGAATATTAAAACGGGTAGTCGATTATGGGGAACCCTGTATAATATATAAAACATTTTTTTTTAGTTTGAATTGGTCGTCCAATCAACTTTCGGGTATATTAGTTTAACTTAGTCTCAACTTATTTTACTTATTTGAACTGGTTCTGATACGTTATAATCAATTTTAATAGGTTTGGTTAGTTTGGGTTAGTCGTCTATTCAACTTTCGGTTAGTTTCACTTAGTCTTAACTTATTTTACTTATTTGAGCCGGATCCGATACCTTATATTTAATTTTAATAGAAATGGTGGTCCAATCAACTTTCGGTGAGTTTCAATTATTCTCAACTTATTTTAATCACTTGAGTCGGTTCCGATACGTTTGCCACACTCTTTGTATTATAACACAAATTAAATCATACACCATGATACGCATTTTTTTCATAACGCGGGACGAATATTAGAAAACCATGTGACGCAGCCTTGAAAAAACACTCATAAAACCAAAGATGCATTCACTTCAAAAATTATTTATATTGCAATACTATTTCTGTTAATTTGTTTCACCAAATTTGGTTTTTCTAGACTACAAATTAAAAATGTTTCTTTTGTGTGTGATAAAATAAAGCAAACAAAATATTTTCTTTTAATAAAGTTTTTCAAGGATATTCATATTAATTCAACCGCAAATATTTAATTAAGTCCACTTCAAATTATCGATAGTGTAAACGAGTTCTTCACAATTTAACCAGTGAAATAGGGTGTTTATCCGTTAAACGCGTCAAATGAGAGAGAAAGAAAATTTGACCCCCAAACATCAAAGGTTCCGATGGTTTCTGTCGCTACTCGGTGGTGGATATACTCGGGTTTAGATGGTTTCTTATCCTTCAACATGTTTACGTTAAATAAATTTGTCGTATGTTAAAATCTGCGGGGGAAAATGAGATAAAAAAAACTCTATGAAAGGCTTTTCTAAAAAAAGGACTGGGGCACTGGTTTGTGCCCTTTCGTGAGAGGGTAGCTTGAAATTGTGTGCAAAGCATTTACCTTTTCAATATTAGTTTCATAAATCTGACAAACTTTGCCCAGTCCGCCAATCACGAGGAATGATAAGGACAGCGAATCAGTGCATCGGTATCACTATCTACTTATAACTAAAATATATATACAAGTCTGGCCCTATATATGCAGAGAGAGAAAGCCCCATGATAGGCTCCTCCCTCTCTTGGTGGACGAGATCTGTTTCGGGCTTGCTCTTTTTAAAATATGTAAAATTATAGGTTATTTACAATTATTCTGGGAGTTGAACTGGGATTTTCAAAATATAATGAAGTTGCTTTATATACAATTCCCTGTTTGGGCCCGTGCTCTTAAATAGTGTATAGAGTTTCACCGAGAAGTAGAAACTTTGTATTGCTTTAAGCATCTTTTTATGAATTCCTGCGATCAAGCACCAAATAGGGGCTCCATGAAAAAGGTTTGGTCTGTTTGAGTGATGTCCAGAATGCAATTAGATACCTTAGGAAATCTAATAGCTTTGGTGTATTTGATTTGAATAGTATTATTCTTAAGCGGATACATAGTGAAGCCTTTGACTCAACTCTCACCTTTTTAATATATGTATTGATCAGGAAAAATTCCCAAGCTCTTTCGAGAGAGCTAGGGCTATTCATATCCATAATCCATAGTTGGTAGTGGCTAGTGGGTAGATCACTGGTGTGGGAAGGGGTGATACGGATAACGCAGGCTCGTGCCAAAATCCGAAGGTTAGAAGCCCATGTGCGGGATACAGTCAGGGTTAAATGTGATCGAGGACCGTGGTTCTGAACCCACGATAAACGGGCCCAATTGGTGACCTAGATGCAAGGCCCGCTAAAAGGCCATCCCTCCTGAACTCTACCCTTTTTTCCTCTTTTTGCGAAGTTATTGGTGATGGT
>MU182024.1:255272-284617 GCA_016904865.1 Pissodes strobi | reverse complement strand
GGATCTTGAAAGGGGAAAGTAGGTGGGTCTTACTTTGCGTGAATACACACTGGCTAGTCGGTAAATCACTGGCGTGGGAACGGGTTGTACGGATACCCAGGCCCGTGCCAAAATCCGAAGGTTAGAAGCCCATGTGCGGGATACAGTCAGGGTTAAAAGAGATCGAGGACCGTGGTGCTGAACCCACAATAAACGGACCCAATTGGTGGCCTAGATGCAAGGCCCGCTAAAGGGCCATCCTTCCTGAACTCTACCCTTTTTTTCCTCTCTTTTATTGGTGATGTGCATTAAGAATAGTTTAAGTATACATTTTTAAAAATATAAAATTTGTGTTCCGTAAGCATCATTCAACGGTTGAACCGTTTGCCAAGGTAATGGAGGATATAGTTAGGGATCTTGAAAGGGGAAAGTATGTGGGTATGACTTTGCGTGAACTTAACAAGGCTTTTGATTATATCTCCCACCAACCTGTGCTTAGCAAACTATAAAGGTATGGAGTTAGAGGCTTCCCCTGAATTTACGGAGTTTCTACTTAGTATCTAGTGCTTAATTCGTTGGAGCCATATCTGAAGCGTATATGCTAATGACCTGTTTACGTCCTTGTTGCCCATTAAGATGCAAATGGTACAATATTTGCATCTAAGGCTCTGTCACAGCAAGAGCTGAAGGATAAAATGGATGAGTGTAAGATTGATGCAGAGGAGTGGTTTCTTCAGAATTATTTGAAACATAATATAGAAAAGGCGCAGGAAATAGTTTTTTAATCATTACTGGCAATGCTTATGGGAATATGTTCGGATCATAGGATGAATTCGAGTGTACAAGCATTGTTCCTAAAGGGTAAGCTGGAATCGACACTTTTTATAATTAGAAATTAAAAGGTATTGTAAGGCATTCCTCACTTTTAACTGTTTATTATTCATTGTTTTATTCACGAATATTTTATGGTGCTGTCTTGTAGGGTCAGTCTTCTTGTGCTTTGTCTGTATTTAGACTTCAGCAGAGGCGGATGATGGTGCTGGGCTCAGGGGCTACTGCAGAATGCACTTAATAAATTTGAAAATGTGACATTGCCGGCATTGCACATGTTTTATCAACTTTTAGAAATACATGCAAATAAAAATAAATTCAGACTAAGCTCTACATACCATGGTTACAAAATCAGTCCAGCAGAACTAATTAGACTATCCAGATATAGATTTAGTACATCATCATTCAATGAACTTCAGTTTTGTAATATAATAATATCCTCCTGAAGTCAATTCCTTTAAACATGTATGGCAACTTATACACAAGAAGTTTTTAATAAGAATACATGGACGCAATTGGTAGCCCAAATATGACTCTGCCCAGCAACCAAATTCTATTAGTGTTGTGTTTGTCAATATAGTAATGTTTATGGTATATTTAGGTTAGTCATTTACATACTGTATTTACAGCTTATTAGTTTGTAGGGCCACTTGACTTGCTACAAATGTAATCTTGGTAAATAAATATCTATACTCTATTTATGTTAGATAGAGCCACTGCAATTCGCCGATATTCGAACACTCTATTCAAATTACGGTGTTAAATAATTAAAGCATGTTCTCTAATTGTTTTATAGTTGTTATAAAATTATAATTTTGAATTTCCCTTTTCTGGTTGTTTCTTCTATTATCCTAAATAATATCCACAGAAAAAGCCTCTTATTATTCATGCTAATAAAAATGATATCAACTGGCAACGTGATCTTCTTTGTGGCAAAAACAGTTAATCTCAAATTAAAATTATTTCCCTTCAATGCGTAATAGCCCTAGATAATCTCCATAGTATATTTTATCTCAAAATAAAAGTTAATTTAATATAAATCATGATTCAATGAATAAATCCTCGCTAAAGTATATTGACATAAACCGAAAAAAAAACAGCTTTTATAATTCAAACCTATTACGCTATAAATCGTTTACTCGTTTAAAATTGGCATCCAGATTATTACGCTGTTAATATTCAGGATATTTTTCCAACACCAATTTTTCCAATCTGACAGATTCAACGAAATACTCACGGTATTAAGCGCCATTTATTTGAAAATAAAACGCAATATTGGGGACAAATAATGTAGTAATTGTTTAATGATCTTACAAGGCTGTGCGTTTTCATCATTGAAATTTATTTTTATAACGCTTTTGGGTGAGGTATGTTAAAGGAGCTATTTTTGGAACAAATGTAGCATTTCTGTTCCGCAGTTTGAAAGGGGTGGGAATCTGTAAATTTAACCCTTCGAGACCTGATGGGCATATTTTGTTATAAATCATTTTCTATTTTAAAAATTAGTTTTGTGAGGTTCAAACGAAAAGTTCATAAAAAATTCACAATTCCGGAATGAACCGGATTCGATAAGTTATAACCAATTTTAATGTTTTTTGTTAACTTTACTTAGTCGCCAAAATTCGGTTAATTTAGGTCAGTTTCAACTTACCTTAATATTTTTAATCTGTTCCGATATGTTTTAGCCCTTTTTGGTGCCTTTGGTTACTTTTGGTTAGTTTTGGTTAGTCGTTCAATCAACTTTCGGTAAAGTTCAGTTCGTTTTAATAAATTTTAGTCATTTGAACCGGTCCGGGACGTTATAAGTAGTTTTAATGTTTTTGTTTATTTTTGGTTAGCCAACAAAATTCGGTTAATTTGGCTTAGTTTTAATTTACTTCAATATTTTTAATCTATTTCGATGCGTTTTAGTTCGTTTTAGTTACTATTGGTTAGTTTTGGTTGGTCATTCAATCAACTCTCGGTAAAGTTCAGTAAGTTTTAATTTATTTTAGTCATTTGAAACGATCCAGTACGTTATAAGCAATTTTAATGTTTTTGGTTAGTTTTGGTTAGTAGTAAAAATTCGGTTAATTTTGGTTAGTTATAACTTACTTCAATATATATAATCTATTTCGATATGTTTTAGCCCGTTTTGGTGCTTTTAGTTACTTTTGGTTAATTTTGGTTAGTCATTCAATCATCTTCCGATTACTTTTATTTAGTTCCAATTTATTTTAGTCATTTGAACCCGATTCGATACGTTATAAGCAATTTTAATGTTTTTGGTTAGCTTTGGTTAGTCACCAAAATTCGCTTAATGTGGGTTAGTTTTAACTTACTTCAATATATTTAATCTATTTCCGTGTGTTTTAGCTCGTTTTAGTGTTTTTGGTTAGTCATTCAATTATCTTTCGGTTACTTCCAGTTAGTTTAAATTTATTTTAGTCATTTGAACCGGTTCCGATACGTTATAAGCAATTTTAAGATTTTTGATTAATTTTGGTTAGTCTCCAAAATTCGGTTAATTTGGGTTAGCTTTAACTTACTTCAATATATTTAATCTATTTCGATGCGTTTTAGCCCGTTTTGGTGCTTTTGGTTAGTTTTGGTTAGTCATTCAATTATCTTTCGGTTACTTCCAGTTAGTTTCAATTTATTTTAGTCATTTGAACCGGTTCCGATACGTTATAAGCAATTTTAACATTTTTGATTAATTTTGGTTAGTCTCCAAAATTCGGTTAATTTGGGTTAGTTTTAACTTACTTCAATATTTTTAATTATTTATTTCGATACGTTTTAGCCCGTTTTGGTTCGCTTTGGTTAGTCGTTCAATAAACTTTCGGATAGTCTCAGTTAGTTCCAATTTATTTTGGTCATTTGAACCGATTCCGATACGTTATAATCAAATTTAAGTTTAAATAAACAAACTAGCACCATTCCTCATTCGTTTGACGTCATGTGTGGCAAATGTAGCATGCACTTTTTCACGATTTGAGGCCCTATACTAAATAGGAAGACAGAAACATTTTCAATGTTAATAGCACACATCTTTGTTGCTAAATGCTAGACTGGTGCAGTCGTCCTGTGACTGTGTTACACAAGGTAAGTAATAATACAATTTTATGAATATAACCTAATGTTCTAAACAAATGTTGGAAGTACAATTTTTACCAAGATGAAAAAAATGGCGCTGGCTTTTTGGGGGCATAATTATGCACAGCTGGTGATTACAGTTGTTCAGCTAAAAAAATTGGCACTTTATTACGGTCCATATTTCTAGGCACTTAGTTTATGGTAGAAAGAAGATATGATCCCGAAAATGAAGCAGATGTTGCCTCTTAATTTTTTAAAGAATTGCTCTGATGTGCGAATTGAGCGACGATGAACAAGGAGTAGAGGAAAGTGAACACCTTCACCAAATATTATTAATGTAGAAGCCGACACATTTGGCCCAAAAACATTTCAGATTTCTTAGTTCCATTAGGATGATGAAGATAATTTGCTTTGGTCTATATTTGTAGTGAAGGGGTCAAGATTCAGCAATATTATAACTCAAAAGGATGCGATAAAATGGAGTAAAGATGATTTCCATAATAGTCAGGAATTAATTAGATCGAAGCAATGATCAGTCTGAAGCACCAGAATATTTTCAAAAATATATAAATGAAGCCTTGTACAAAAAATTTATAAACTATAAAAATGTTCCATTTTAATCGAAATAATTCAGCCAAAATAAAAGCCTACTTGGTTTGCATATTGCGGTGGGTCGCCTAAACTTTCCTGCTGTTTTGGAATAAGGCTCTTTAGAGACACAGTGAGGAGAGATAGATTTTTCCAACTCTGAACAAACTTACAATAAGTAAACAACTTTGAGATTTCAGAAAATTACTATGATAAGTGGTACAAAGCGCGCTATCTCCATGATATTGAGCAAATTGCACCATTTAAGTTACGTCTGTCAATCAGGCAAACAACCACACTGGCATGGCGTGTGAAAATATTTGTTTAATGTGGAACATCCGGAATGGCATACGATTTCATGATTTATCAACGGGCTGCTACTGACTTGGACGTAGACAATCTAAACCATTTGATCTTGGAGATACAGTTCTTGACTTTTCAGAACGGGTACGGAAAAAGAGCGGAAATTATATTTCGATAATTATTTTTCGTCAGTTCAACTTTTGCAAGTCCTAAAGTATATGTTGCTGGGATAGTGACAGTGAATTAATTTAACAAGTCTTCCTTATTGGATGATAATCAGTTGAAGGAAAGAGTTAGGGGATCTCATGACGAATTGGCAACTGAAAATGGAAATTTTATGCTGGTTAAATGGCTGGATAACGGTACAATAATCCTTACTCCCAATTCTGTGGGTGTCGGGCTAGGACTTGGTTTCCAGGTCGGAAAAGAAGGAAAATAAATGGATAATACACGGCTCGAAATTCTAAAACTATATAATCACTCGATGGATATCTTTGAATTACTCGATCGACTTATCGGACTGTATCGAAGCGGTCAATAACTCAAAAAGTGGAAATAAAATGGCGTAAAAATAATTTTCATATCCCTGATATAGTCTGGAATGAATTAAACCGATGCAATGATGAGTCCGAAGTCTATGTAAGTCCTTTAAAATATTTTCTAGAAAGTCTAATAAAGCTGTTGCCAAAAGTGGATTTGTGTATACGCGTGGTTGCAATCGACTACAGATTATGAAAAAATTCAGATTTTTTTTTTACATTTTCGCTTACATTTGGCAGATTTAGTTAGTAAAGGTTGGTAAACCAGTTCAAGCTCAGGCCAAGAAGGGCAGGCCAAGCAATGGGGCATCTGAGGTGTCAGGAGCAAAAAATTTCAAAATGTAGTATTGAAGAATTAAGGCCATATCGAGAAGTACAATACGATTCCGTAGATGATCTGCCATATCATGGCGGTAGTAAAGAATGAAGCGATTGCAACACGATTTTCTTATTAATTTTAAAAAGGAAAAGATTTTAATTAGAGCGAACCTAAAGGTGATATCAGACGGTTCACTTTTTATTCTTTTCTGTCTTTCATTCAGCATCTTTCATTAAGAATGAAACGTCTAGGCATTAAATGAATCAAAAGTGATAAATGAATTAATTAGTGAACCAATCCAGCTATGTTGGATTTCGGCATTCTGAGTGATCATTCATTCGAATGAACCGAACAGTGAACCGTCTGATATCACCTTAACATCGGAGAGTGATGTGTGCAATATACGGCTCCAGATGTGGAGTTCGTGAGCGCCACCAGTTCTGCCAGCTAAACCGAAAAAGCTCCGCTGGTGTTGTGCGGGGTTGAAATGTATGAATTAGTAACCGCACCAATAATAAATGCAATAATAATATTATCAGGCAATAACAAAGCCACAATAAATAATTATATCAATCGGCCGGAAAATAAAAGAATTCATAAAGTCTATGTAAGCTATCTTAAAGCTCGGCCAACAAGGATAAGTTAATAATAAAATAAGGAGAACGATATCCCGGTAGATCGATCCGAAGGTCACCGAGAGCTGAAAAGGCTGCAAGCTCAGCAGTTGAGGTCGAAGGGCCTCTGCCCTAAGGCAAGAGTGGGACTTCTCGGCTCGAAGGCGTAATGGCTTCTGGCCCCGGTAGTTAAACCTTGCAATGGCTTCTGGCACCTGTAGTAAAACCCTGCGTAATAACTCAATACTAATTAGACCGTACCCCCTACTTCAATAAAGAAATTATAGCCCCCTGGTATGTATATTTTATATAAAACAAATCACTCAAAAAAGTATCAATAGATTTTCAGTAACCATCAACAAATAAAAAAAAAACAAAAGCAACAAATAACTTAAATATAAAAATAAATAGGTATGAAGCAATCCTAAGTAACATAAACTTCCCGATATGCTCGAAACTAAACTTACCTTAAGCAAATAGTTCAGATATGATAAAAGGAAAAAAGTAAAATATCAAAATATGGAATGCAATGCAACTGGTTGGTCGATGTAAAAAAAATAACACAGATAAAAGCAATTAAATCATAAAATTAGACAAAAAAAAGCCTTTAGCAATATTTACCTCTCTGAGTTATGAGGGTGACCTGGAGGATCAACTATATCGGTTTTATAAGATGAGCTGGGTAGGTCTCTAGAAATAATAGAAAATAACCTTTAGCGTCATGTCGACCATGTGCCGGCAGGCAGTAAAAAAAATTACAGAAAAAATTTTACCTCGTGCAGTATGAATATCCCGATAAATTAGTTGTGTCAAGAACTAATTAGGGACTCGATCGCAGATCCCCTAGAAGGATAGTATTAAACACAATATAAAAAGGTCGAGTCACATAGAATAGCAGTACAGCAAAACGCTTCCTCTCTTCCCAGTAGGTATTTCTAGGAGAACGAGATCATCGGTTTCAATCAATTTCCCTTGCAACTTCCACAGAATTTGAGAACAAACGTCAGTTCAGAAAAAAATGGTAGTACCGAGGGCACTTGTCGAAATGAAGAAATAGTCGATACGAGGAATACTTTTACATAATAAACCAGAACTAAGCGTTGTTAAACGACTGCGGAAGCAACAACTAATGAACTAAAATTAAATTATTCAATAAACAATTGAAAATATTCCTAAACGAAATAATAAATCTTTAAAAATCCGAATCGACAGCAGCAATTATGGGAAAATAGCCCATTACTAATATTCAGGGCTACCAATCGACTATAACAAAACTTAGATCATACTACATGCAAAGATAAATATAAAGAAAGTCCAAATATCAAAGTCCACAATTGTCGGTAAGAAGGAGGAATTACAAAATAACCCCAAAATCCACTGAAATATAATAAAGGGAAACAAACAAAGACGATCGAAAGAAAATTAAAGTAAAAGAAGGGAAAACCACTGTGAAATTTGTGAGGGATACGCCCTAAATCTCTAGAGCACCATGAGAAGAAACAACAGCAAGCAATCTATGCAGAAATCAACAAGTCTTAGAAGAAAATAAGCAACAGGTACTAGTTTTTTTACTATTGAATAAAAAGAAAAATGTAATAACTAACAATTATTCTCGAATTAACAGGTTAATAATAAAGCAGCAGCAGTATCTCAAAGCTAATCAGTGAACTCACCAAGTTAAAGCCATATCAACCTGATTAGAAGAGAAATATCCAAACCGAAAGTAGTATCTGAATTTGACCGATCTAACGAGGATCAAAGGTAGGCTATTGACTCAGTTCCTAAATACAGAACTGCAAGTAAACATAATTATTGTAATATATCTAAGCAAAGTTAAACTAATAACATAATATCTTATTTTATTTGTTTGATAAACCTAGGCAAGTCAATATATTAACCACTAAAATAAATACAGTCACAAAGTGCTGGAGGACAACATAAGAAAAATAATGATCAGAATAGCCACTAACTGCAACAACAGTGTTATAAAAGCTAATATGTATTATGTATTAATCGTATGTATAGTAAAATTAATTATTATTATTAAATGCTGCAACAGGAATTCCACTAAACAACAACAAATCAAATGAATGAATTTATAATTAATTAACCGAAGAGGCTAATTCTCAATAATTCTTAGCACAAAATATAGGATATGTTGTTGCATATATAATAAAATTTGTAATCTTTTATAGTGGCAAATTCAGACTGTTACAACTAAAATTTGAAATAATAAAAAAAAATAATTTCTTTTATGATAATTTTAAAATACTTTTATAAACAGGAAAACAATTATTAGTTGGTCCTAATGCTGCTTCTTTGCTTGATTTTTTAGATAATTGCTCTATTTAACGAATTGAGTGACGATGAAAGTCGAGGAAAGTGAATTATAAACAACTACACCAAATATTGTTCATATAAGAGCCGACAAACTTAACACAAAATCATTTCCAATTCCAGATTTCCATTGGGATGACTAAGATAATTTAACTTTGTCCTTATTTTTAAGGGGTCAAGATTCAGTGATAATATTATACCTCAAAAAGATTTTATAAAATGGTGTTAATAGATGTATAGTTTGGAATAAACTAGATCGAGGCAGTGATGAGTCTGAAGTACTAAGCCAAGGAATGGAACACTGAGGTCTCGAGGAAGAAAATTCCTAATGAAAAAATCAGACCATATCCAGACGTAAAATACTATTCCCCAGATCGTCTGCCATCTCTTGACGGTAGTAATTGGAAATGTGTTAAAAAAACATATTTTTTTTATGATAAGTGCAAGAAACATTATGTTTCAAAAAAAGGAAGAAACTGTTATCGTGAGAAAGTGTTTTCTCTCGATTCTCTTTTGGCTATTGACTCTCATAATTTTTCTTTTTTGAGAAAATGTTAAGGATTTAATATGGGCAAGCTGATATCAATTCTTGGATTGCTCACAATTAATATCAAATTTATAGACTATCCAACTGCTCGTTAACTTTAGAGAGTATCGCAGTTTCTTACAATAGACTGCATACTAAGTCTATTACGAGAGTCTAACCAGACTAACGTTACATCGGACTAGATGAGAAAGTGATCAATGCAGTACTTCTAATTTGACAATTAGTTTAACCACTTAGGAAGACCGCATCAATTGAAGCCAAGTACCCATTCTAATGAAACTATCAAACTTTGTTAATGTCTCCCTATGAACTCGGCTTCTAATTAGCCTAAAGTGTGTTAGACTAGGATAAGAGGTTGTGATTAGAGCGGCGGATTCTCATAACAACGGTCAGGCTCAGACATAATATGTGATACTATCTTTTAGAGTTCGAAATTAGACTGTTAATAAACACATAAGTTAGTTTTAAGTTAGAACATGACCCTTTGCAGAGTATATTAATTTTTGTTCATAAAGTTATACATATTATTTCAAAACCAAACTAATTTTAGATGAACAGATGTTAGATATTTTTTGTCATAGCTTTCAACGCTTTTTTTAATGGTACAATGACAGGCATAATGACGTCTAAATGTTAAAAGCAATTCGTATAAAAAATAAGGAGATGGTTCTTGCTAGTTAAATAAGTTGAAAACGTCACAGGCATCTCCCTTGTAAGAGGTAGTGAAATGAGTTATAGACAAAAAAGTCAATAAGCCGCATTTCTAAAATTTGGCTTCTAAATTTATTAACGTCAGATATATTAGCCTATACTGTGAATGTTCTGATACATGTTACAAATTTAACACAAACTGCAAATGATCAAATGGACCAAACAAAATAATTTTAAAATAGCGTGGCCTTGCACAGCAGGTGTCAGTGAAACATGTAAATATATTATCGCTGTCGTGTTTCCGCTATTTTTGCTATACATGTAAGCGTTACAATAGAAATGTCGTTCCCATTTATTTTCTCACATCACCAAAAAATTTATTAATTGCTAATGTTAAATCATCTTACCTCGAAAAATATAGCCGGCTTTAATAAGCAGGAATGTGGGGTAACTTTCGAAAATGTCGCTGAATTTTGTCTCGCAATTTGGGTACTGAGTACTGTTTATATGTTAATATGTATAAACTGCAAACAAGAACATACCAACAATTTTCTTCAGAATTGATTAAAATTATGGAAAATGTGATACAACACCCTATATAGGGTCTGTGCTGAAACTGTGGTGCGAATCTTATGGGGGAAATATATTTTTAGATTGACCTACAAAAATCGCATTTTTAGCAATTATCCAACCAAAACTTAAAAATAAACACTTTTAGTTTTTTATTATATTTTAGAAAATTTACATATGATGTACCTATCCAGCAGTGTTTAGAATTTAATGAATTCGTGAGATGATAGAACTGAACATCATTAACGTAATATATCTTAATGGTTCCAAATGCAAAACTTTTTCAAACAATCTAGCTAAAACGATAGTGTCACATAATCTTAATGGGTTAGGGGTTGATCAGTTTATGCCTACATATTGTACTAATGAAGCTACTTATTATATCTTCATAACTGTGTTGTGTTAGAATGTCACATTCAATGCTGAATAAAGCGTTGAGCCTGTCTTCTAACATGGAGGTTCAAAGCCTGTTATTCATCAGCTTTTACTTTGAAAATGACCTTTCTCCATTGCTGCATGCTGTTTGTGATTGATTATAAGTGACAAGTCCATTCTTAAGGCAATCTCAATATTAGGTAAACAACCTCTAACGTTTTCAATCTATGCTAAAAAAACTTGAAATGAATCAGTTAATTTTCCAATTAATCATGTAAGACATTGATATATGTTTCTGCTAAGTTTTGAGCTGCTTTTCATTATCAAGTAAATTAAACTTTTTAAGAAACCCAAAACGGGTATCAATTAGTTGTTATGCCTCAATCATCTGCCGCAATAATGATTCAAATTGATCTATGAGAGTAAGAACGTTCTGAGTTCGATAAGGTTAGCTCAACATCTGGTGCTAGGACACAGTCAAGAGGTGACAAACGCCTGCTAATTTTGCGTTTTCGCTGTCTCATAGCTGACCTAACTCAGCAGCTTTCAGTTCATATTTTTCAAAGCTATTCCGATCCCGTCTGGTTCTTATGAAGCATGTATGTCGCCAGTACTAAGGTGGCTGTATAGCCCCGTTTCCAACTTTGACATTTTCTTTTGCAAACTTAGAGCTGTAGAACGTGATTATCCTAATTCTTCTTTGTTCTTTCAAATTTCAAAAGGTGGATTTTTTTATTGCTCTATAGCCTCCTGAAAAAGCCTTTGTAGCAACAGCTCTGCATGATCTGTTGTTTTGGCACGGGAATGGGTTTGTCAGCGTCGCGTCGGCGGTTAAAACTTTATATCTGTTAGTTGAAACCGTGAAATATAAATAAAAGAAATATGTGCCTCACCTTTATAACCACACAACTGAAGTGAAACTTCTGAAAGAGCTATTAAGGAATTGGGTTTTAATTTTTTGAGCTCTTTTTTTCTCAACTTTTGCCCCCAGTTTCGACACTTTTCTTCAACATTTTTTTCGACGAAAACCACGTTTCTCTAACTTTTTTTTATTAATTTTTCCCTCCATTTCGTTTTATAATACTTTTATTAACTTTCCGAACAATTTTTTATTTTTTTTATTATTTTTTTTTCTTACTTGATTTGATAATACTTTTATTAACTTTCAGAATTTTTTTTTAAGTTTTTCCAAATTAATTATTTTCTTTTCCTATTTCGTTTTATAATACTTTTATTAAATTTCCGAATAATTTTTTACGTTCTTCTCAATTTTTTTTCCATTTTTTCGAACATTTTTGTGTATCCGGGGAGGAGAAGGGTGGGAAGTATCGCTAGTCAGATTTTCGCTCAGAGGCTCCATTGCAGAAATATCGGTAATATCCCAAAAATCTCCCCTTAAATTAGAGCCCCAGTCCCCTCCATATGGTCAAAGGTAGCCCCCATGAGGCGCACCTACCATAAAAAATTTGACCCAGTAGCTCTTCCCGTTCTCCCAAAATTAATTATTTTAGTTTTTTCTTCTCCCTCTCCTGGCCGAATGGGGGTGGGGGTCCGGGGGTCCAGTTTTCGTCCAGGATCCTCATTTTACCCCGGCTACATGTTCTGAAAATTTCAACCTTCTAGCTATACTGGAACATGCTTAATTAAAGGGGCGTTTCACTTTGATAAGCGTTTCACTTTGATAAGCATTTTTTCGGACTTTACCCTCGCTAAAGAAGTTTCACTTCAATAAAGTTCTTCAAAAAGACTTACAGCATCCTGCACTTCAAGATTGATTGAGTGCTAAGCGCAAGGTACCCATACTGCTAATTTATTATCTGCCAGTATCAACGCTTGAAGGCCATGTCATTATCCGCTCATTGAAAAAACGTTATCATAAGATTGACCACGGCAGTTCTTAATGACAACTTCATTCTTCTTCAAAAACTTGCTCAATCAAGCCTTGAAACGTATCTTTAGTTTTGTAACCCCTGGTTAGATACCAATGTTACAAGGAATTTAATAGAGATGTGTAACATCTAATAATCCAAGCAAGCTGATCAACATGACCTTCGTCTGGAGTTGAGTCTAATGACTGTTTCATTCGAGAGAATACTTTATTAAAAAATCTCTTCTAAATTCGAGAGGAAGTTGGTCAAATAATGGACCAACTTCCTCGCAAATCGTCGAGGATAGGTAGGTAGTTTGTGTGATCAGTACCACGGTTTTCATGCTTTTTTTATTGTCATCATACTCTGCTATCATCTCCAGTAGTCCCAGGTAGTTAACATTTTCAGGTGATCCCAATAGCTCATTTTCACCTCTAAATACTAGACCTTTTTCACTCATAAAAACTGTCATATTTTTCGTTAATATTTTGCCGCTTCCTTTTTCCTTTGCTTGTCGAGTCAGTTCTTGATCAATATGTCTACTTTTTAAGCCGATTTAAAATCGATTACAGCATTTAGATGGTTTTTAGGAATAACCATCAACAGCACGTTCGGGAAAAAGTTTGCAGTAGACATGTCCATTGCTGGAGAAAAACAGGACCATGTACGTTTTATGATTTCACCTTTCGTATTTTTTGAAGATAAAGAAACTGTTTGAGATTTTCCTGCTGTACTTCCATCGCTTTGCTTCAAAGCTTGAAAATAAGCAACCATTTTCACTTAAAGTTAAAGGAGGTGCAGGAAAAAGTCCTGGAACTGGTAATGTCTCGAAAACCTCTGCTAAAATTTCTTTAACCTGAAAAAAGAATAACAATATTAATTTTTTTATTTAGAGTAAAGTAAAAGGTAAAAGAACAGAGAATAACTTTTGCAAAAATAACGTTTGCTCCTCAACCAAAACGACATTAAAGTGACTGTTTATCAGAAATGAGTTCGGCAACTTCTTTAATTATTTTCATTAAATTTACTATTTTTCATTAAATTTACTATGTCGCCGTCCTCAATCTCCTGAGGCTCAGATCATTAGGAGGTATTGCTTAAACTGATTTGGTTCTGATACAGAGCAACTTGGCTTTGATTTTATCTACTCGGTCATCCGACGTGACTTAGCTATAACTTTTTCATTCTTGTTTAGCCATAATACTAGACTAAACTAAACGGAAAAACCGAAAAATTAAAAAAAAAAAAACGACTTTAGCTTTCTTCTTCTTTAATCTTTACGTGTCCGGATCACACTATGTCCTTACAAAAATTTGCGGCTCTGATGGCCCTGTCATTTACTAAAACTAGGTCGTTCCATGTGCAGCTCTGTCCCATGTCGGTACAGGTCAGCAGGTGTGGAGGGTTCTGAATTTCTCCGCAGGAACACTGAGGGTTTTCGTTTTCTAGAAGCATTCCCCACCTTTGCAGGTTTACTCTGCACCTCGAGACTCCTGTACGAAGTCTGTTGAGCGCTCTCCAGATTGGGTATGGGAGAAAATATCCTGGTACCAGCTCCTCTTTTTTGTTGGGTGGTTGGGTCTTGGACCCCAGCGCGCCAGTTCTGGAACCTTCTGGCTTCCTGAGAGCCCTGCAGGGGTGCTGTCCTGGCCAGAAAGCTGTGGCGGGATCGGAGTCTGGGTCTAGCTGGCTGGTGGCCATAGAGTGGATGCCTTGGGTCGGTCTCTTGTAGCCCCTTTGCTGTCTCAGAGACCATCTCTCTTCTGATATCAGGCGGTGCTATACCAGCTAAGGAATATACCTGATGGAGTGGCGCAGGCTTCAAGCAACCTGTTATTAGGCGAACCGCTTGATTCAAAAGGACGTCGATTTGCTTTGCGTGAGCGGATGCGCACCATACTGGAGCGGCGCCGGCGTATTCGGCTGCAGAGAAGCTTAGTGCAAGGGCTGAGGTTCTCAGTGTTGCTGGTGGTGATCCCCATGTCCCACCAGGCAGTTTCTGGAGAAGATTATTCCTAGTTGATACCTTTTTCTGGTGTTGAGGCAGTGGCCCTTATATGCGAGGGCTCGATCTAGTGTTACCCCGAAGTATTTTGGAGTTGGACAGTGTTCTAACTGTTGGCCGCACCACACTATATTCATCTGTCTCCTTGCCTCCCTGTTGCAAAGGTGGAAGGCGCACACTTGGATTGGGTCGGAGGAAATTATGCTCGTAGTATGTGGTCAGATCGATCAAAGCATTTGTGAGTTTTTCCTCTACTTCACGAAAACTATTTCCTTGGGTTGCTAGCGCTGTGTCATCTGCATATATATAAAAAAAACGACTTATTATAGTTTTATTTTGTTGTATTGAAAACGTCTTGGTTCTTACCGGGTTCTGTGTGAATAAAATGCTTCAGAAGCAAGTTATTTCAACAGTCTCAACTTTAACTATTTGGTTAATATTTATCCATAAATAATATATGATTTATGTCGAAACTATCTTGAATGCTTAAACCGCTATGCGTATGCGCTCCGTTTTTTCTGTCGCTTTCGGGAAACTTTCGACTGGCAGATAGTGGAAGATATTCTCGACAGGCTGGGCAACACCAGTACACCATATTAAGTTAAACCAAATGCAAATGATGAATGATGATTACGGTCGCCAAACGTTTATACTATTTATATACTAAAGTAAAAACTTTTTAAAATTTTAAAAATTGACCTAGCATCATTTTTAATTTTTCACCTGTGGTGCGGGCCATAGGCATTTTTAAATAATAAATAATGGTAGCAATTTATAAAATGAAAGAAAGAAGGAGAGAAAAAATTTTGTGAATATTACAAAATCCAGGAATGCGATTTTCCCCTTTTACTGGTCGTTTTGTGTTGTCGATACTCTCACTACCTTACTTCTCGCCAGCTTACTTCTGTTATTCCGAGTCGCTCGAAAGATGAATCCGTTTGGAGCGCCACTTGACAGATGTGGTTTATATTCTTTTTTGGGTAATTGGCAGTTCTGCTCGCTTGGACGCTCAAAACGATCAAACAAAGAAAACTGACCAATTTGATATCTAAAATTATCGTTGATATTTTTGACCATCAGGTCTAATTACCGTCTGCTTTTGTAGTGAAATTAATCGGTAAACATGTGTGATTATCCTACCTATGAACAAAAGATTTATTACATGTTAGTGTGTCTATATTAAAAAGTGAAAATTATTGATTATTTAGTTAGGGGCATTCCGTGAGACCTACAGTGAAGAGATAGATTACCTTCCTTTGGGGCTGACATTCGTCAGCGGCCTTTCTATCCGAAGTAGCGAGTTCCTGGTGTCATGTAGCCGTAACGAGGCCTTTTGTCAAGATGATACGACCACATGGTTGAGATGTACCTTCGCAGGAAACGCCAGTGGCTGCAAATCTACTAGATAGATAAAAATGAAATCTACTTTGTTTCTTACTATCGACCTTTCCTTATCGCATATATTATCGTTATATATCATTTTGATTAATGAATTACCGTCAAAGAACTGAAGGTCGTTTGCTTTCCTTGTCGTATGGATTATTGTAGCATATCATTTTGATTAATGAATGACTGTTAAATGACTGTAGGTCGTTTGCTGTCTATATCGTTTATATTATCGTTATTTTTCGTTTTCGTTTAGTGATCTTGCAATTTTGCGTATCGAACCTAGGTTACGTAGGTTATCTAATATCGCCCATCGTATATATTTCTGGTTATTTTCATAGTTGCTGTGGAGATACTTATTTTTATATTTGAGATACTTATTTTTATATCTGATATTACCTCTAGTAGAGGATTCATTTTGCTAATGTCAGGCTACTTAATTGATTTATTTTTACTGTAATTGGCTGTAAAGCTCATAGCAGTAACTTGCTTCACGTAACTGCAATTTGCATCTTTAATTGTTTGCCTTGATACAGGAGTAGAACTGAGCTCAATTCGTTTTAACCGTAGATATTTATCGGCTATATAATATATACCTATTTACTTCACAGGTTATTTTATTGATTTAGTATACTTGAGTAACTGTTTATTAGCCAACTGATATTATATTACCGCGGCCTTGGGATTAATTTAGATTAATTTTTGGTTAGTTTGGGTAGCCACGAGATTAATTTAGATTAATTTTGATTAATGATCACTTCGCTTATACCTGTAGATATCTACCGGCTATAAATATACCTATTTACTTCACCGATTATCTTGTTGGTTTCGTATAATGTTAGTTTAGTAAAATATTTCCTATTTGTAGTGTTTTGTGATTGACTGCATTTAGTCAGACCTTAAAGGCTTCAACGGTTAGTGGCAATTATTTCAATATAGGTATTGGGCAATATTAACGTTATAACATATTAATTAAAACTTTGTATCTTGTTTTAGCTTTGGTTTAATAGTCTGATAATATAGATAAAATACATTACATTATACATTAATTTATGGGCGATACCATAACTTCAAATTAATTTGAGATGGAATTAATTGTCTTTGGAGTGTTTGTGATTTTTTTAACCTTTCAATAAATAAGTTATTTGGAATCTTGATGTTTATTTTGGTAAGTTGTAGTCAAGATAATAACTAAGTCATAGATCCTCAGTTTTTTCAACATTCTTATACAGGGTATTTTTTTAAATTTCATTACCCTATTTTCAAGGATCCATAGTCATTGATAGTAAAAAAAATAGTGGCGCCTTCACTTAACTGACGAGACATAGACCCACGCCTATAAAAAAATAGAATCCGCTAAGTAAACTTAGCTAGGTAATTAACAAATCGTACTACATAATTAGCACTCGACGCTAAAGGCTGGTTACATTGTTTATTATAACTTCAATGAGCTCATATAATAATTATATGGATAATAAAGAACATGAAACATTAATATAACAAACAAACACAATCTTCTACCTTATGTCTTAAGGATCAAACTAAATTTTGCAAACAGTGTGAAGAGATTATTTCCATTTGTTTTCCTACCCTTAACCAATTTAAATTTTTTATCAATATCTTCAATGATGATTAAAATTAGTATTACAGCAGTATTGTCGCACATAAATTTCTAATTCAAATATATTTATATACATATTTCTAGCTCATACTGCCAAAAATTATAGAGTTTCCAATATTAATTCAAATTCAAATTCGAATTCAAATTATTAATTATTACGGGTAGCTATAGGTGTATCCCCATTATGCTAACTGTGAATCAAAATTCCTATTATTCTTCATATTTCAAATGTTACTGATTATAATATGCTTTTAAGCAACTACTTACATTACCTCTAATTGAAATTGTACCCATAATGCTATAGATTTTCCAATAAAATACGTAAGCTTCGAATTAATAATCGAATAATAATGTAATACTTGCTGCAAGCATCTGATTCCCAATTAATTTCCGATATATTACGACTATATATTATATTACTTACGACTCAATCAACCTATAGGTATACATATCCGAGTTAGGGAATGTTAATTATTGCCAACGTATTTCAAACTTCCAGTGCATCTGATCCAACAGAAACTGAAATTATATATATATGTAATATCATCCTTTAAACCACTCAATAGATATGCGACGCGAGACGCCACGCATTGAGTATTTCATATGTTATTTTGATCCAGACCGGAAGAAAATAATTTGTTGTTTAATTTAAAAAACTGCCACAGCTTAATATTAAATTAAATTAGTTATAAGGAGACATCTATTACGCAGAGAAAACGCAATACAACAGCAAGCATCGCATTTCCAATTTGACAAATCTGGATGAAGTAAAAATTCGATTATAATACCTACTTTCCCGTTTGAAGCAAACGCACTCGGGTCGTAGGTGCTCCAAATATATTAAAACAAACTGAATAAGGCATACATTATTAGGATTTGGTTGAGCAGGAAGCTTCCAGTCTATATCTCTAGACAAATGCGGCGTGAAAATGGGCGTTATCGTGCCAGAGAATAATGGATTCGCTAAAAACACCGCGGGTTTTGCATCTAAAAGAAGCTTCAGGAAAATTTTCTGAATTGATATTTTTTCTATATTTCTGTTTTGGTGACGAAATAGGATTACATAACTCGAATAAGGAGATTGTATTAGGAAGAAGACATTATGCATACTATAAGGTATACTGATTTTCTTAGAAGAATGTCGTTCAGATTTTTAAATTGGTTGACATTTTTTATGGCTGTGGCACACACACTAAAGCGAGATCCTATGTCACTCGACGATCGGTGTGTGTGCGCGAAGATGTTGATTGACACGGTTCTTGAATAGTTGTAAGTTGTAATTAGGGGGAACAGATGCCCTGGACGTGAGTTGCACAACGGTGAAGTGCGCTAGACAAAGGTGGCCTTGTAAAGCGATGTTCAAGGTGGTTCCAGTTGTACAACGAACGGGTGCGCTCTTACCGTCTGTCGCGACCTTCTGACAGGCGTTGCTGCTAATTAAGTAGTTCTTCAAGAAGCTATGCGGCTTAACTTTCCCCTAAAAAACTGCCAAATTAAAAGAAACACAAATGCATGGATTACCAAAGGTATCAAAATTTCCAGTATAACAAAGAGACGTTTATATGATATGCCATTGACAGGTAAGGTGACACAGGATCATTATAAAATATATTCAAAGATACTGGGCCAAGTGATTAAACTTGCAAAGCAACTACACACTTTCTCTCGCATAAGTAACTCGGAAAACAAAACAAAAGCCACTTGGGCACTAATAAAGCAAATAACAAATAAAAACAACACTAAACCTATTATCTTTAATTCATTTCCTAGAAATGATGAAAAGTCTACTTTGAATAATTTTAATGACTACTTTATTAGTTCTTGTCTTGCAATACATCAAAATAAACAAGCTGATCTATATCTAATAAACATCAATAAAAACAGTATGTTCCTAAAACAGTTGATGAGCAAGATGTATATAACTGCATCACGTCTTTAAAAAATAAAAAAACTGTGGGCATTAATGAAATCCCAGTTAAAATATTAAATACATCTGCATTATTAATAGCTAAACCTTTAACACATATCATCAATAACAGCTTTTCAAGTGGGGTGTATCCCGAGGCCTTAAAGAAAGCCTGGGTTTTACCTATTCACATAAAAAATGAAAAGGAAAAGATTGAGAACTACAGACCAATAACATTACTCTCAAATGTCAATAAAATTTTTGAGCGATTACTCTTCAATCGCTTATTTCACTTTCTAGAAGTAAATCACATTAACTGATCAACAAAATGGGTTTCGTAAGGGGAGGTCAACAATGACAGCGATTTATCAGGCTCTTAAAACTATAATAGCGTCTCTCAATAATAAGCGGGTTACAGCGGCTTCGTGTTTGGACCTGTCAAAGGCTTTTGACAGTGTTCAACACAGCCTGCTTCTTGATAAAATGGAAAGACATGGCATAAGGGGAACAGCATTACAACTATTTAAATCATATTTAACTAATAGGCAACAGAGAGTCACTGAAATAAACTCACAGGGGAAGAGGGTACTCTCGAACGAAAAAAAACATTATACAGGGTGTACCACAAGGGCCCGTTCTGGGTCCCCTGCTCTATCTCCTGTACACTAATGAAATTGTAAACATCACTACTAATAAAATAATAGTTTTTCCTGATGATACAAGCGTAATCTACAATTCGAATAATGTTGAGGAGTGTGTTGGAGAGGTAAGTGTGTTGGACCTAAGTGACTGGTTATCTAAAAACAATCTATTGCTTAACATGTCCAAAACTAAATTGTTCTTATTTGAGTCACAAAATCTTATAAGTGCACCAACCACTCATAGTAATAATCTAATTGAATCGGTGAAAAGCCTACCCTTCTTGGGGGTGACTATTGACAAGAGATTGGATTGGAAAGAGCATATTGATCAAGTGGCTCTAAGTATTTCAAGATTTTTCTTCGCACTAACTGTTGTAAGAAATAATGTTGGCATTGGTGCTGCGCTATCATCATATCATGCTTTCGTGCAGTCCAGGCTCAGGTATGGCATAGTGTTTTGGGGAAATAGTGTAATAAGCAGTAGAGTTTTTCTTAGATTAGAGAGAGAATATATACTCTATGGAGTTTTTATTCTTCAAAAAAGTGACTTAGTTCTATTGTCAAAATAAAATCATTAGAAACATGTAGACAAGATTTTATTACAAACAATATATTGACACTATAGCTTATATATTTATGAGTCTATATTGTTTATTAAAAATAACTTCTCTTCTTTCTTTGCGCAGTTACAGTGTGATCATGAGCACAACACTAGACATAGAAACTTTCTTGTTTCTGATAGACCCAATTTCACATACATAAATAGGAACTGTACACATATGGTTATTAATATATGGAACCGCTACCTGAACCTTTTAAAAATAAAAATACCAAAAAGGTGAAAGTATGTTTAAAAAAAATGTCTCATTAAAAATACTATTATACTGTCAGTGAGTTCCTAGAAAATACTGACTTTCAAGAGTTGCTGTGATATAAAATAAAATAAAATGACCCTTGTTGCTTCATGTTTTAACACCAATTTATGCAATTGTGATTTTTTAGATTTTCTTATCTTAAGTATGTTTTGTTTCATTATCCTTGTTTCATCTTATTTTGCAATTCATGTTAAATAGGTACGTACCTATTAGTTAGTAAGTAAATTTTAATTTTTATATTATGACACGGTCTACACTCTTATCGAGTGAAATTGTATATTACTAAGTGCAAACATGTATGGATCTATTATTGAAATAAATAAATAAATACATTTACCGGAAAACTCGTTTTTTTTTATAAGCAACTCACGCCTCCATAAAGTCATGACCCTGTAGGATCGGGCATACTGAAGTTCACTTGACATCCCATCCCTTAATAACTTTCTAATAGAATTCAAAAACAAAATTTCTAGCAATACACAGGGCCGGATTTACGGCGGGGCAACCGGGGCGCAAGCCCCGGAGCCCCCAAATTGAGGGCCTCCACAAATCTTGGATTCAAAAATTTTATGACAAGAAAAAAATATGTATTCTAATAGCGGAAATTTGTTTATCAATTGTAAAAGAAAATTACGAATAGATATTTACTAATTAAAAGGAACTGCACTCTTTTCTTTGCCCCGGGCCCCCACATCCCTGCGTCCGGCCCTGGCAATACACATATTGAAAATATCAGGAGAGCAGTAGTACATCGCCAAACAGGCAGTAAGTATGACCTGCTTCCTGATTGGCCCACCCACCATGTTCGGACATGAGGGCGGGGCACGTTAAAGGTGCTATAAAGCCTATAAATACGTACATGGCATAATCTTTGCAACCATTCTATATCCAGCCACCGCACCGCACCGAAGCATCCTTGACTTCGCAGCCGGACACGCGATACTCGACCAAAGCGCCCTGATATTATGACAATCGTACTTGAATAGACTTAGTACTCTAAGTTCTCAACGTTTTATATCTACTCTTTGTTTTAAGATTATATGTTGAATATATGTAAATAGCAGTATTCTGTCCCCCTGCTTCATGAGAGCAGTTTAAGCAGGCTTTTTGAATAGACTTTTCCCTGTATAACAACCAGGCAATAGTATTCACATTCATAGCAATATCTTACTCAGCAATAAACAAATAGCTTTGCTTCTACCAACAAAATCGGCTTTGAAGGGGTCACCCCCGTAAAGCGCAGCACACCAATGCAGTACCACATACCTTAGATTCTAAGTTGGATTAACAGCTACATCCCCCTAAGGGTTTCAGCATCTGAGGGCCACAGCGCTGGAGAAATAACGCTAGACACTAACCTCGGGTGAAACGCTACATAACTTACCAAGCTAAGAATGTAAGCTAACCAAAGCAATATTAAATAAAAATGTCAGTCAGTGTGTGCAACTTGTATGTTGTTGTTAGGGTTTCCAACTCCCAGGACTAAAAATATTTTCCAGACCTTGAGTGCCTCAGTACCAGTCCAAGGTCCTGAAAATTGTCTCCAACTCAAGATATATATTTGCTGGAAAATTTGGTTGAACATTAAACAATAAAATAAGTATTTTATTTTTTTATTTTATACTAATCTTTGGTACCGATGCTGCTTTAACACTAAAACATAATATGAACGAACACTAGTAATTACCTTAAATTAAAAAAAATGGCCTAAAATAAAGACGTATATAGAGATAACAAATATCATTTCTTTAAAAATCATTTGAGTGCCATAAATGCATTATTTAAAGATTTATCTCCTAATTTCGCCTGGAATTTTCTTGCAAAAAATCCAGCTACGGGAAATGCCCTTTCAGATTGGACGCTGGTGGTACGGTTAGCAAATATTTGTAGCATAATTGACGATTCTGGCCACGATACTCTTCATTCTCAAAAAGTGCCATTTCGCCTTTGATTGTTTTATTTAACGCATTTGCTTTAGCCGTTACGGCAGACGATCTTGAGAACGCTGGTATTGCATTCTCAATTATCATATTATTTTTTTGGCAATTATATTTCTTTATTATCTTGATTTAGCTCATTTTGACGTTCTCTTTCATGCCCTTGATCAGATTTTTCATCTTCCTCTTGCACTATTGCGTAGGTAATTTTTGAATTAATTCTTTAATAAATTTAAATATTTCCTTGGTATACGGTTAATTAAAAAGTAAATCGTTTCAACCAGCTATATATTTAAATGGATTACAGTGATATGATAGTACACTTGAAGAAAAGGTTTTTCTCTCTTTTTGCGCTGCTTTAAAGCAACTTGTAAATTTCTGCTAAAAGATGTATCAATTTTTAAAAATTCTTCAAATATAAACTTAAAGCTAGCCTCAGCTGTGTAAAGGTTGGAATCATATCTGCACACTGCTAAGATTGTAAGTCTAATAGGTTCCAGACACTTTGCAACTTGTTCTTTACCGACAAACATAAATTAATCATGGCCTTCTGAATGCAGTCTTTTAGAAAAGCAAAGTGTTCCAACATTAGAAATTAGCTGTTCCATTGGGTTTCGTAATCTAAAATAAGAATTAGTTCCTTGCCGTGTTTCTCCTTCACATAGTTCTGCAGAATAGTGTCTTTTAATGGGAGCAGAAATATAGTTTGATAATTTTTTGTACTTGGGTTACCAGTCGGTGAATGTGTTCAGCGTTTGTGAAATTCAAAGATAGTTGTTCATCATCTTCAACGTCATTTAACTCAATAACGTGGCTTTCAACATTGTCATAGGTATAGTAAATCTAACCGCTACTACTATCATTAGAATTAGTACCCTCATTATTAATGGCAAATTTTGTACTGGTGTGTTCTGTAGATTTCTCAAATACATCATGGCAATAACTGCAGTATAGTTGCTGCAGAGGCTGTATTAATTTTACCAATTTTACCATTAAATCGGCGCCATCTGTTGTGACAGAAGCAATGTGGTCTTTTAAAGTTAATCTAAATCGCTCTAGTTTTTTTTCAACAAGATTAGCACATGTTTCCGTAGGCACAGATTCTTTGACAGCTTTTAGTTCGATATTCCATATTTTACCGCAGTGCTCTAATTGTTCATCTAAGCACCCCATGCATGTTCATGTTCATCGAATGCTAGGCTAAAACGATGACCATGTTGTTGTAGATTCTTTATTTCAGTAGCAATCCTTTTAGCAATACGTTAAGACTATATTTTGTATTGTTGATGCTTAAATCCCTAGAGATAATAAAAACTCTAAATTGAAGTCCATCTAATGCTGCCATTCGAGCAATCACTGCATTTCAAGAGTTGTTTTCTTGGTTTCGATCAACTAGAAAATAACCCGTCAGTTTTCTTCTTTTTGACATCTTTTTGATTCAGAAGGATGAAATGAGAAAGAAGAAGGAGAGGTCGGGTGAAGTTTTCCTCGTCAACTGATTTTCTTCTGCTCGCAGTGATGACTGACTTTCTTTTATCACCTAAACAGGATTTCTTCTGTTTTCTTATCTTTTGTATTTTCTTTTGCTTTTGCCTCAATTTTTACTGAATTACTTATTGCGTAGGAGGGGAAAAATCTGCACACAGACATCCGGCAGCCCGTACTCCGGATAGTGTGGGGTTTTTACCCACTAAACGACCCCCAAATCGTAAAAAAGTGCTTTGATGCTCCTTCTAAGTTACTGGGTTGAATTGTAAGGTGCAATTAAAGCAAATAAAATAATTCACCTGAAAGTGAGAGTTGATATTGGAATATCTTTTATCCAGAGGGTTAGCAGATTTTTGTATTGTGCCTTAATTTAGACTTTGAAAAAGCATATTAAATCTCATAAATGTCATTTTTGCAACTAAAAATAGAAAACCTATGTTTCTGTATTTATATCTTTCGCCACATTTCTATAAAGATTGGATTACAATAGATAACAATATTTGCAACTGTGCAGTTCAATTTCAATGAGTTGATCTTGATCCTTTTCTGGGAATATGTTGGAAAATGCTCACATTGGGATAAACTGCGCAACAACTAATTTTCTGTGTAGACAAGCTGTAACTAAAAACATTAAATTTGACTGAATGCGTAAATACGGCACCAGCTCTCGGTCTATTCCAATTTGTTCCAAACAATTCCACAAATTATTGTCGCCTTGTATTAAAAGAATCAAGATTAAGCAGTCAAGACAAGCCTCCTTGTCCTAAATAAGAATGGAAAACTAAATTAAAGCTGCACGTTTGCGACCGAGAACTACATGTTTAAGAGTAATTTAGTAATCATCCAAAATATATTGCTTCACACCAGGCATTTCAATGAATTGTATAGAACAGGATATAATTATTTATCATTTGTTGTGTTGTGCAAATAGCAATTACCGGCGCGGCGCTCTTATTAATAAATCTTTCTGATTCATTCTTTCATAGTCTAGAACTCCGAAATAAGTTTTATAATCGGTAGGTAGGTACCTAATAATAGAGATTGTTGTTGTATGCCATAGAAGAAGAAGTTTAAGATTACTTGTACATTATTTCAATATATTGATAGTATATTTATAATTATTTATTATAAACTTATTTGGATGGCTGTCAATAGTCCTGGGGCCAAATTCTCCAACAGAAGAATAACGATATATCTCCCCTAATAACCATACCATCATGATTAAATCACATATGGGCAATATTCTTCGAAACCGCAGATATAAGGGACATAGTTCCTTAACGTGTAATGATATTAGTAATTATTGAATTTTGATCACAGAGATTACATCTTATTTCATTAAAAAAAATGAAGAAGGTTAATGTCAAGATTACAACCCAACCCACGTCATATTTACAGTAAAATACAATTTCACAAGAATAGAAAAAATCTTTTAGCAGGTAGCTTCAATGAACACTATTTATCTTAGCATAATTACAATAGGTTTGTTCTAGCAGCGATTTCAAACGGTTTCAAACCATCCGGAGTTTGCGCATAGCGATATAAGCGACGCTTATATCGTTCAAAGACTGAAACTGTTAAAATGACCCGGTTGGAAAAATCCCAACAATAGGTAAAATCAAAAATTAATTCCAACCGATGTCCAAAATGACTGCTTGACTCACAAGATCGACATAAAGAGTGACACCAAGCCAAGCTACACGAGAATTCCCACCTCGGAAAAAACTCGCTCAACCAATGAATACACGGCATGACAAATCACATGTTCCTTTCAATAATTCATCCAAGGGAATTAAATGATGAAAATCTGGAATTTCGATGTATAGGCCCCCACCAAAAAAACTACTCAGAGTAGCCAAAAGAGCATTGTCATTAAGCCATAGAATTTCACAATTATTCAGAGGCAATTAATTAAATGCGCGCGATGCTCAATCCATCAACTATTCCGAAACAACATGCTCTACGAAATCAGGAAACATTAGAAAGCCATCGGCTTTATTTTCACGCGCCAAATTCAATTGGTTGGAAATCGAATTGTTTAGCAACGCGAATTTTATTTTAATGTCTCGATCGAGAGAACGTCAAAGCGAAATCATCCAGAATATCTACGAGGGTTTTTCGTTATTAACCACGAATGCGCTCGGAGCCATATGAATGGTAACGAATTCTAGTGTTATTTACGCATCGATATACGCTAGTCAAAACGGCCTGTGACAACTTGTTTCTTTTTGTAAATGTTGGGTTAGTTTGAGATAGTTTTGTTTGGTTGCGCCCCGGAGCGTTCGAAGCGAGCGGAAGGCCATGCGTGAGGAGTTAACAGTACTCTAAAGTGACATTAATCCACCAATCAGAAGTGGCCAATGTAGCATTGTACCGCAAAATTGTAAAGGATCGTATTATGCTCCCCGGCATCAAAGAAGTCAAATGTCAAAGAGTCATTATAAAACTCTGGTAGGCTTTAGTAAGCTTTATTTAGTAACGTACAGGTTATGGTTCCTTCTAATAATTCGGAGCATTTTAAGATCATTTACACAAATAGGGCACTATGTAAAAATCGACCTCTCCTATTGGTCGATCCGCATGGCCCTCCGCTCGCTTCGCTCGCTACGGGGGCTCAAGAAAATGAAACTACTCAGGTGCTAACCCAAACTAATCCAAGACATACCCAAAATCAAGAAAAAAACTGTTTTGAAACATAATTTAAAAAAAAACAAAAAAAAGCAACGGGGTTTGCACCAGCCATCTAAACCTCTCAACCACGAGAGCTCTTGACACAAAGTGATTGCATCACGAAGACATATTGTATTACTAAATGGATCGACCAATAGGAGCGGTCGATTTTTACATAGTGCTCTATTTGTGTAAAGGATCTTAAAATGCTAATTCGGATGCAGGTGGTTATATATCTCGATACCCTAATAAATCAATGAACGCATAGTCAAAGTGGAATTTGGAAATAGGCAACAAGAGTGTTCTATGCAGATTCGCGGGTCACAGAGACCTCAGGTCTCAAGATATCAATATGTATTAAACATGTTGTCTCCACTACGAACAAACATTGCAAGTAAAGTATTGAGTATTGAGGTATCTAATTGCTATTTTTGTAGGATAAATGTTGAATTAAAAGGCCCCTGGATATCAAATCCCCAAAAAGCAGTGACATGCCACAGCCGCAACCAAAATAATGGGAAATTAATCAACTCGCCGAAGATACACTCAACTCATTAGAGACGACTCACAGCGCGCAACAAGCGGATGCCAATCTGTGTTGGGATTTCGATTTTTCATCCTAAGTAGTACTCAGTATCTTAACCTGAGGTATTGTTAGCGCAAGTAGGCCCAGATGAAATTTAAAGGGGATCACGCTGGCTGGTGCTACTCAAGGAAACTTAGGGTTACACCAGCCTTTGATGTAATCGATGTCCCCTTTTGTTCCCTTTAGCTTCTCCTCTCTGCTAAAATATTGCAACGTCATCCGCAAAATTCGTGAATTTAATCTGCATCTTTAGTGATGCCAAGCCATTTATATAGATGAGGAACAAGAGGTGGTTCGGAACCCCACAAGTTATAGTTTCAATATTAGAACGTGTATGGTTGCACTGAACTAACTTGACCTAGCTAACATAAAATACTAAGTGAGCACCCATGAAAACCATTAGTTCCAGTATTCACACAGTCGAAAGCTTTCGAGAAATCACAAAACACCGCTGCTGCCGTATCTCCATTGTTAAGGCTTAAATAAACCCTCTCAAGAAGGGAAAATATTGTATCGCCGGATCTATCGGATTAGAACTGTATGCTGATTGTTATAACCATTGTAGCTTTATTATATGTATATATCCCTCTATTTATAGACATGAACTTTTAATGATAATTTTGACATAAATTTACTTCTTGATGCATCATAAATAGATGTTCTTTTGTTAACATGAAATCAACCCTTAGCGGTCATAAGAAGAGAGATTTTTCAGGATTAAATTTTAGTTTCTTCAAATATGATAAAAGTGGTATTCGAAATGTAATTAACAAACTTTTGCTCCTTTTTCGATATACCATGCGTAATTAGTAACGAGAAAGTGTCATATTTGATAATTTTTTCCGAGTTAATCTATTACGCATTAAACGCTAGTTCATTAATGAGGAAGATACTGTTTCAAGCCAGATATTTCTACGCCTATTATTTGTTATCTACTGGTATTTTATCAAATGCATAATTCATAGACGACACATTCCAATAGTGATTATTAACTTTTGCGTGCAAGCTAATATTGGGACGCAGTTTGCTTTATTTGCCGATATATTCCATTTCAGAGATAATTTTGAAATATATACCTAGTAGGAAATACGAATAAGCTGCAAAATTAGATTTAAGTTCAACTTTATCTGCAGGTGACCAATTCTAATATAATAGAATGCGTTTCCATTTCCTTCTGAAAAATATTCCTAAAATCTTAAATTTTTAGGAAAAGATAACTGTAAAATTTGTAGCGCTTTGTCATGTCTAAGGCCAAATCAGACGAGACCTACAGTTTATCATGGGCTCAAAAGTACTGCCTTCGATCACTGCTGTGATGTTTTTGAGGCAGGTCTATATCTACAATATTTTCATTCCTTCATAACTATGTATTCCTTATTTATTGGCACCTGGAGTTTACTTAGCATTTATTTGCGGGATTCGACATATCGACCTCACATACTATATTTTAATTCCATGTATAAACTGGATAAAATAAGGAAAAATAATAATAAAAAGTGGCGTCAACGGACTTCGAAGCCTTGATCCTGACTCTCAAGTCCTCCTCTATTCGAAAATTAAGCCTTTTTGGATTAATAAAATGTATTTATAATATAACCAGGCCCGACGATGTTGGGTATATTCTGAAATGAAGG
>MU182024.1:187778-221350 GCA_016904865.1 Pissodes strobi | reverse complement strand
AAATTTAAGTGATACAGTAAAGTGGAGGACTAATGTCAGATTTATCGGGAACTAGTTGGGCTCGATTTAACAAATGACAATTTTTCGATACCTAAAAGTGTATAATAAGATTGATACGAAGGGAAACCCGAATTTAAAATTAATACTGAATTTCAAATAGTCTGGAAAAAAATCTAGATGAATTATAAAAAATTGTAAATAGTTTAAATCACTTTATATAAGAGGAACAATCTGAGAAACCATGAACAGTTAGTACGATGTTAGACGATAGTTAGCCTGGAAATTTCTCCTAAAATTTATCAGTTTCTATTAGTTGAAGCATGATTTTAAATGAAATTAGATAATTAGGAATTACACCCAGAACTTTTCCTATGTCTTCCAAATTTAAATGATACAGTAAAGTGGAGGCCTAATGTCAGATTTATCGTGAACTAGTTTGCCTCGATTTAACAAGTGAAAATTTTTCGATACCTAAAATTGTATAAGAAGATTGATACGAAGGGAAACACGAATTTAAAATTAATACTGAATTTCAAATACCTACTCAGGAAAAAAAATTAGTTCGATTATAAAAAAATGTGAACAGTTTAAATCACTTTATGCAAGAGAAACAATCTCAGGAACCATGATCAGTTAGTTAGTACGTAGTACGATGCCAGACGATAGTTAGCCTAGAAATTTGTCCTAAAATTTATCATTTATTCATTTGGCTCGATTTAACAAGTGACAGGTTTTCGATGCCTAAAAGTGTATAATAATATTGATACGAAAGGAAACCCGAATTTAAAATTAATGCTGACATTAAATTAATTTTTCTACTGCCGTGCGTAAATTTCTCCTTTTGGGCATTCTCTAAGATTCGTAAAATATAACTTTTTGTGCAGCGCGTAAAATAAATTATTTACGCACTAGTGCATAAAGTAAATATGACGTATTTTATGACATATAGTGCTGTGCGTAAAATAATTTATTTTACACATTAGTGCGTAAAGCTTTTTTTACGCACTATTGCGGAGAGTACTTTAATGATATTTTTATTTTTTCATATTTTTCGGTAGTAGAATAGTATATTGTGCAACAAGTTTTGAAAAAGACTCTTTGCACACGAGTATGAGGTTTGTGCACGAGCCGTAGGCGAGTGCTACAAGTCGTACGAGTGTGCAAAGAGTCAGTTTCAAACGTGTTGCACACGATACTTTTTCTACGACTGCAGAAAATAAGGATTAATATGCGATTTTTTTTACTTTTAATCTTTTAACTTTTGACAGGACTGTGTGAAAATTTTTCATACGCCGTGTGAAAAGTTTTCACACGCTTATGTCAAAAGTAAATGACAGAAAATAAAATATTTTTGACTGGTTGACACTAACGAGGTTGACATTAACGAATTGTTTATGAATTATTTTAAAAAAAGCACACTTATTGCATCGTTTTCTAAATAAGGAATTTTATTAAATAAATTCAACAAATAATTAAAAAACAACAGACATATTCCTTATTGTGTTTTTAATAAAACATTTAGTATTTCATGATATTCTTGGAACACATCTTCTCGTTTCATAGGCGAATAAGTAGGACTCGGAACTTCGCTAGTACTGACCATAAAATTTCGATGTTTAAGAACGTATAAATAGTACTTGAATACTATTTTATTTCTTTTTGTATTCCTCACGCGGTTTAACGATGGTTGAATAAAAACAAGAATTTCTTGTATCTTTTTAAACAGGATATTTTCCAATAGATCTATACCAGCGTTCTTTACTAAATATTTTAAAAGTGGCAAGTTACTGTGTTGTTTATCTATTTCTTCGACACTTTCGCAAAATTTACACAAGCAATACTTTTTGTAAATATTGTCCATTGTAAATATAGAAATTTGTGACAACCTTTTGCATGAATTATTGTTCTGACAGTTTGCTTACGAGTAATAGTTGCTGCCACAGCCTTCTAGAATTCGTGAGTAAAATTATGGTTCAAACTCATAATATTATTATTTAATAATCTTTTCATATGACAATATAAAATGTAATAAAAAATATTTTTACTTATATTGTAGTAAGATTAGTGGCGGTTGAATAGAAAGCATATTAATGTTAAAACCCTACTTTTAGCAAACCATATTACTAAAGTTTAAGGTATCTCTACAAAAGACATAGGCATATGTGTATCTAATAATATATCACAAAATAGATAATTTTAAATAATATGTTTGTTCCTATAACTTTAGTAGAACAATCTTTTTAAAAAAATAAGTTAGTAATATAAGTAATGTCTTACGGTATATATCATGTTACTAAAGTTTACGGAATAAGTTACCTTTATTATTATTAGTAAAACGAACAAATGTTTAAAAACTACACTGTTCATGGTTGTAGTAACAGAGAACACTACTTTTTACTTAAAAAATCATGTTTTAAGTTAAGGATTTTAAGGGTAGTAGCCTCCGTCAAGATATATAGGTTTAGTATGTATTCTATTAACAAATAAAAAATTACAAAAGAATATAAGTTGACCCTATTACACCACAAAATATTATTTAAAATTCACTACTTCCTATGACTTTAGTAATAGCTCGAAACTCTAGACAGACAGTATGTAGTGTGTTACTTGTTATGGTATAATATTAAACTACTAAAGTCCAAGGAACAGTTAAATTTTAGTATTAGTTTTAGTATAAGCCGAAGAGACGTTGTTGATATATATTACGAAAATTGCAAGATGTTAACTTTAGCAATAAAATTACAATTCATAATTAGGCTGGATTTAAACAATTAAATACATCAAATAATTTATTCAGTTACAATAAAGTGTTATAATTATTATTTAAATAACAAATTATCTTTACATTAATAAAACAAAATATAAAGTTACATAGCTCTATTTAAAGTTATAGTTAATGGTTATATTTGTGCAGTTTTGGAAACTGTGTGCTGGTATATTTTGTCTTTCAATCGAATTCGTGTATGTTGTTATATTTTCGGTTATGTTTCGTGAACATGAAGGAACCGGTGCCGGCGGGGAAGTTTCTGATTCTTGTATTTCATGTTGTGATAAGGACGTCGAAGCTTGGGTTACAGATTTCTCAAATTTCTTTGCAATTTTTAGTTTATTTGCAATTGAATCGTCTACGTATCCTTCTGCCACTCCACTAGAACGCCATCCCCCATGGCGTTTAAGTGCAAGTAAATCCTCACCAGCATTAACAAGTATTGTTGCCGATGAGCGCCGAAAACAATGGCCTGTATATTCGCTCGGATTAGGCAGTTTCAAAAAACTGGCTATTTCTGTAGCCATGCGACCAAACTTATTAATGCCTACAACTTGCCTAGTGCATTTTCCATTTTGATAATTTAAGGAAAATCTGTTTTCGGGTACATTAGTGGGTCTGAGATTGGCATACCTTTCACATATATTGTAGAAGTTTCCAGTTAGAGTAAATGATCGGGGCATATTATTTTTTGTACTTGTTAATTTGATCAACATAGCCGAATTTAAATCTTCCATGTTATTGACTGATAATTTATGTAATTCGTCACGTCTACAAGCTCCTGCCAGACCAGCAACTGCAGCCTAAAAAATTAAATGTGTTAATTAAAAACTTTTAGCAAGTTTATGGGTGAGAACATTTTTTGTACTGTAAAGTTTACTTTCAGTACGTACTTTTAATAGCAGGTATTGCTGATCCGATGCTGTATTCAAAATTGTGAAAAATCCTCCTCCGTTAGAATTTTGGACTTCTTTGGTGTATATTTTTAGTTTCATATATTCGGTAATATTAATATTGTGCTTTATTTTTATGGTAGCTTTTAGCATGGAAAATATCGACCACAACGTGGATGTTTTATATTTGCTCGATAGTTCTTCAAAATATACTAGCAGTACATTTTCTGAAGAGGGCTTAACATTGTTTCTTGCTTTCCACCCCTGAAATTTTTGGTATGTGGTCTCGTACCTGTATCTTGAAGTTTCCGGCAAAAGATTTAGCGAGACGCTTGTAGCTTTCTCTTTTATTTCTGGCGGTGTACATTCAAATTCACTATCACTCTCCATTTTTACACAGCAAAAGATCATTTTTTCTAACAATACTTTTGACGGGTTGAAACTAAAATAAGTGTTGACAGGTTGAAATTAAAATAAGTGTAATCAGGCAACCGAAAATCACGACCTACTTGATTCAAATTTTTGTGACATTCGTGCTGTGTATCCATCATTTTGGCCAAACCAGACCCAACCTATTATGTGAAAAAATTTCACACAGTAGTATCATACATCATGTGAAATTAGTCATTTTCGGATCCTGTTTGACGTGCGTTTTTAGACACTTTTCATAGCAGTCGTAGAAAAACAATTTTGCATGCTAGTCATGTGTAAAGTACCCTCTTTTCATTCATGGAATTATCACATTCTATTTTTCTATGAGTGTAAATAAAATACAGTTTTCCGGCACTTTTTTGCGGGCGCATCATAAGTCATTCCCGCATTAAAAACTATCTCACAAAATTACTGTATTTCGTCGATGATTTTCTTAGATTTATATATTTCTTTGAACGTTCACTTCGAGGTTCACACTTAAAAAACCAACATCTTATTATATTGATGATGCTGATGACATACTAGTAGAATATTATTGTAGACAATTAAATCAATGAAGCAAGGCATGATCCTACCCGTAATTTATATTTGCGTTGTTGTCAATCAAAGTCAAGTATTGCAAAATTACAAATGCACATGCGCAAACTTTCTTATCACTGCCACGTCGGAGTACCACAAATAATTGTTCATAAAAGTTTAGTTTTCTTTAAGAGTGGATATAAGATTAGAAAAGGGACTGCCAGAAGATGTTTTGCAAGCCGCAAATATACTTAGTTCAGAATTTCTGCCTGCCAAATCCAGAGATAAGTATGAAAAAGGTATAAATCGTTTTCCAAAAGGTGTGGAGGCTGGGGTGTAAAAGCCCTAAAGGAAGAGGTATATTTCATTAAATTAAATAAGAAATTTAAACCAAATGCAAATATGGTAAAAATATTTAACGCTCAACAGTAATATTAAAATAAATGGGAATATCGATATAGCCAGTTTTATAAGCTGATCGCCTTTACAAAAAGTAAAATGTGGGATTTAAACCAAAAAAGTCAAAAATATTTAGAAAGGAAGAAATATCGACATTTGAAAATAAAAACCCCAGATTCTTTTTATTAAAATTGCCACTATATTTGATCTTGCCGGCGCCTGTGAAAAGAAGGATTTATGAAATTAACTATAAATGATACCGAAGATAAGAGAAATTTAATTGTCGCAAAAATTGAAGATTCAAAAAATTAACTTCAAGATATTTGGTGATATCAGAAGACATGAATAATAGGACATATATATATAGCTGTACAGAGAATATACTACTTTGTGACCAGGCACTAAAGCAACGTTTCTTCCTAAGCTACAAAGGAGAAAAATATACCACACAATGCGTGAGGGTAAACGGTTTTGGAAAAATATTGTTAACAATAAGTAAATATTTTTCTGGTTTACGTCAAAATAAAAATGTACATATTTATAGGCTCTCTTAATATGCGGTTAATTCCTACACTCTTGTAGAAAAAATGTTATTCCTAAAACGTGTGAAAAGCGTCTTTCCCGCATTCAACACTTCGCGTCGTTCGCCTCACTGTCTCTGCGTGCGGGAAAGTAACACTTTGCGGAAATTAACTATGCCATTATGATTAATATGTTCGTTGCTCTGATGTGTAAAAAAATCCCGCACGATACACGAGGCGCAGCCTTAATATATTGAAAAATTATTTAATACTAAAGTAGTGTAGGCTCGAGCTTTCTTTAATTATTAATAGACACACAACTCAAATGTGGATTTTTCATTTAAATATTCACTGTATTTTATATATTGTTTGTGAAATACTTTCCATTCCCGTTTTATCATTTTACATTTAACTAACTAACCCAAACTAATTTAGCAAGGAAACAAAATGTACCTCGAGTCCCTCAGGCTGAAAAGTAAAATTGCACCTCTAAAATCACAGAAAACCGTATGAAGCTTCCAATCGTTGGTCTGCTTTATCGAGTGTTCCACACGTTGCGTTAGTTTTAAATCCTTTAGAAATCAATCAATCAAATGCAGACTTAGGTTTTATATTAATCTTATTCTCCTTTTACACCACGCCAACAAAAACAACAGCAACAATTTATTCAAATCAGAATTACAAGTAAATCTTCGCTAGTATCAACATATCCAGTCGTATGAATAAAGTGTAGCAAATGCTTTTACTCTACCACCGTCTCTTTTTGCTGCATTAAAGCTGAATATGTTTATCTCAAAAAACTTAAGCAAAAGCATTTGCTTCTCTTTTATTCATATGAGCCATCGACTGCAATTTAAGGAATAAATGAGTTTCACCTACGCACTGCATGTCGGCAGTAGGTTTACTCATCTTAACTTATCACGCTTTGGCTGATGGCTTACCTAGTCTTACCAGAGTACAAATAATATCGAGTAGATTCACTCAGCAAAAATCGTTTGATGTTTTTAGATCAAACGCAAAAGCCGCAGCACGGTAAAAAATTAGTTTTTACTCTACCTGCAGAGCGAGCAGTCTGTGAGGGGAGATTCAAAAAGTATTAGCTGATGCAAAAATTATTTCCTCGGTTATTATTTGATACATAATATTTTAAAGAGCGATTAAGGTAATTTTTAATACGTGATTCAAATGAATAAAACTATGTAACAAAGTTATACAAAATAGTAACGTATACTAAATTCAAAAGCATTATAAATAAAGGTAATACCAATTAAAATAATTCATTTGGCAGTTTGTAAGTTGATTTATTTATTAAAAACATGTATAAAGCAGAAGGTTCAAAATACCTGACAAATATAAAAAGGACATATTAAGCTAGTAAACTACATTTATAGCTTCTTAAAGGTCTTAACACTCCATTACTCGCGCTACGAGTATTTCTCTCACATTTTCTGCGAAATCGGTAGTTTTCGGAGATGGCTTTGCGAGCGGAGCTGTCCTCCACTCTAGCTGACTTATTTGGCGTCCTCTTTAACATAGCCAATTAACCGGGTGAATTTCTCAAGTGATTGGCTGCATTTGTGAGAATTTCTCTCATCGCGCTACGTCTGCCGTAGTACTTTTAAAATTGAAAATGTTTCTGTTTTCCTGTTATGGGGCATCAAATTGCGAAAAAGTGCATGCTACATTTGCCACACATGATGTCATATGCGTGATGAACTACTAACCCAAACTAACCCAAACTAACCAAAAGTAATCAAAAGCACCAAAAAGAACTAAAATGTAACCGAACAGATTAAAAAAATTAAAGCAAGTTAAAACTAACTCAAATTAACCGAACTTTTGCAGCTAACCAAAACTAACCAAATGCTTGCTAACCAATTATTGGTTATAACGTATCGGATCCGGTTCAAATTACTAAAATAAATTGGAACTAACTGAAACTAACCGAAAGTTGATTGAACAACTAACCAAAAGCACCAAAAAGGGCTAAACCGTATCGGGCAAATTAAAAATATTAAAGTAAGTTAAAATTAACTTAATTGAACCGAATTTTGGCCACTAACCAAAACTAACCGAAAACATTAAATTTGATTGTAACGTATCGGAGTCGGGTCAAGTGACTAAAATAAATTAAAACTAACTGAAATTAACTGAAAGTTGGTTTATTGAGCGACTAACCAAAACTAGCCAAAATCGCTAAAAAGGGCCACAGCGTATCGGAGTAGTTTAAAACAATAAAGTAAGTTAAAACTAACCCAAATTAACCGAATTTTGGCGACTAATCAAAATTAACCAAAAACGTAAAAATTGTTTATAACGTACCGGCATCGGCACCGGTTCAAATGACTAAAATAAGCCAATTGAAATAAACCGAAAGTTGATTGAACGACTAACCAAAAGTAATAAAAAGCACCAAAAAGTGCTAAAACGTATCGGAACAGATTAGAAATATTAAAGAAAGTTAAAAATAAACCAAATTAACTGAACATTAGCGACTAACCAAAAACTTTAAAATTGGTTAAACGTATCGGAACCGGTTCAAACGACTAAAATAAATTAAAACTAACTGAAACTAACAAACAGTTGATTGAGTGGCCAAACAAAACTAACTAAAAGTAACCAAAAGCACAAAAACGTGCTAAAATATAATTTTTTTTAACATAATTATAAAAAAAAAAAAAAAAGGCGGATATGAAGACCTAAAAAATTACCCTCCCCTTGTAGATAGGAAAATCTATTAATATATAACTAACCATGACATTGCTGTAGATAATATTTCTAACCTGTTCCGAATTGTTTCAGCCCGTTTTTGCGCTTTTGGTTACTTTTAGTTAGTTTTGGTTAGCAGTTTAATTAGCTTTCGGTTAGTCTCAGTTAGATCCAATTTATTTTAGTCATTTGAACCGACTCCGACACGTTATAATCAAATTTAGTGTTTTTCGCCATAGTTCTGCTCGTTTTGGTTAGTTTTAACTTGCTTTAATTTTTGTAACCTATTCCGATACGTTTTAGTGCTTTTGGTTACTTTTGATTAGTTTTGGTTAATCATTCAATCAGCTTTCTGTTAGTTTTAGTTGGTTTTTATTTATTTTAGAATTTGAACCGGTTCCAATACGTTACGAGTATAATTAATTTTAATGTGTTTGGTTAATTTTAGTTAGTCGCCGAAATTCAACTAATTTAAATGAGTTTCAACTTACTTTCATATTTTTAATCTGTTTTGATTTATGTTTTCGCATTTTTGTTTACTTTTGGTTAGTTTTATTTAGTCGTTTAATCAACTTTCGGTTAATTTTAGTTAGTTTCAATTTATTATAGTCATTTGAACCGGTTCCAATACGTTATTACCAATTTTACTGTTTTTGGTTAGTATAGGTTAGTCGCCAAAATTCGGTTAGTTTGGGTTAATTTTATCTTACTCCAATATTTTTAATCTCTTACGATACGTTTAAGCCGGTTTCGGTGCTTTTAGTTACTTTTGGTTAGTCATTCAATCAGCTTTCGGTTACTTTCAGTTAGCTCCAAGTTATTTTACTCATTTGAAGCGGTTCCGATACATTATAACCAATTTAAATGTTTTTGGTTAAATTATGTCAATCGCCAAAATTAAGTTAATTTGGGTTAGTTTCAACTAACTTTAATATTTTTAATCTGTTCCGATAGGTTTAAGCCCTTAGTGCTTTTGATTACTTTAGCTAGTTTTGATTAGTCGTGCCATCAACACTCTGTTAATTACAGTTAGTTTCAATTTATATTAGTCATTTGAACCGATTGCGATACTTTATAACCAATTTTAATGTTTTTGGTTAGTCGCCAAAATTCGGTTACTTTGGGTTAGTTTCAACTTACTTTAATATTTTTAATCTGTTCCGATACGTTTTAGCCCTTTTTGGTGCCTTTAGTTACTTTTGGTTAGTTTTTCAATCAACTTTCGGTTACTTTCAGTTAGTTCCAATTTGTTTTAGTCATTTGAATCAGTTCCAATACCTTATAATCCAATTTAATGTTTTTGGTTAGTTTTGGTTAGTCGTTAAAATTCCGTTCGTGCATGCACTTTTTCCCGATTTGAGGCCCTATACCTACTAGGATAATAGAAACATTTTCAATGTTAAAAGATAAGAGTTGCTTTAAAAACACAAAAGGTCATGTGAAAAATTCCCAATTATTAAAACATAAACGGATTTTGGCTCACGCTAGTGGTGACGGGCATTTTATTTTTGCCGTACTTGTTTTCTTTTCTCACTATTGTCTTTATCCAAATTTAGGTAAATTACAGAATTTTAATAAAGACATATTTGTTAAACCGATTATACGTGTAATTGAAAAACTGCATATTATGTATAAACTGGTTGCAGTTTCCAATTTATTGCAGTTTATTTATTAGTTTATATTTATCCTACATTGTTTATTGTCACTAACGCGTTTAAAAATTAACCTTCCTATCACCTTTTCCACCCTTCGCGAATCCAGGTGCTCTACCTATGTTTTCAAGTCAAGCCGTCAAACTGTCAGTACAGTTCACATGTAATTTTTTAGTAAGTAGATTACTGAATGATAGTCTCGTGTCTGGCAAGTCGAGACAAATATCATGTTTTAAATAATGGTCCTAATATTTGTAACAATAGTAATAGTAGTTGAATTTGTGGTAACTTCAACAAATTGCTATTAATGTGTGCTATGGTCATTGCACAATAAAAGTGAAGTTATCGAAGGTAGACTTTCATTTAAGATCCCATTTTGAAGAACTGGCAAAGTAAATTCATAACATGGTCCAAACGAGCCGAATTGGGGATCTGTATTTGTAAAAGTTTTCTGTGAAATGTCACGAAAACAATTTCAAATTTTGGATTTAATATTTTGAAAAGTCACTGGAAGTTCCTGTTTTCCCGGGAAAGTACCTGTGCTGAATAATATTGCGAAACGTCGCTGGAAGTTTAAAAGCAAAGTTGCTGGTACATTGGTATTTACTGCGAGAAGTCGCCGACAATCGTCGAGGAAAATTGGGTTGGAAATTGAAGGTATATGAAGAGAGAATCTAAGGTCAGATCTGTTATGTTTATTTAAATTTGAGAACATTTAAATGAGACTGTATTGTAGACGTTACTGTTTATTGTTGCTACATTAAGTGGAATTTATCGAACTAGATTTTCGAGTAGAATGCTGTGTTTTGTCTAATTTGTTTTTGCTCGGCATAGCAAAAGATTAATATCTTCACTTTCTCGATTAGGTATTTTGATTAACATATTATTGTAAAATAGAGGTAGCTAGTTTAATTAAAGCCAGGGGGGTAGTAAAGGGAAGCATTACGAAGATTGAGAGTTTTGTAAAAAAAGAACGTAGAAAATGAGGTTGATATTTGTGAATATTTGGTTAGGCAGGAATATTTAGATTCTAAATATGTAGAGTACTGTCAACTTCAAACACAAATTGAAGAAATAGATGAGGATCAGGTAAAAGATAGAGAGGATGTAGAAGACAAATATTTATCTTTAAAAGCAAGGCTGAAAAGCATAGCTAGAGCTCATGGAAACGATAATAAGTCATCGAGTAGCGATAGTGAAAAAAGTAGTATTCGGATTAACAGAAATAGAAATGATTTGCAGAATTTTGTTAATAATTCTATGAATAATCGAGAGGTTGACAATACGTTTCCAACTCCACGAGCAGGGCAGACATTTATGACTTCGGCAGGGATTTCTGCTACATCCGCCCTACCCGGTGAAGCGATGAGTACATCAAATGCAGTGAGTAATATAGGATTAATTAAGGTAAATCCTCCAAATTTCTCTGGCAGGTATGATGAATGGCAAGGGTTTATTGATTTATTTTATGCTCTTATTGGTAATAATAATACTTTAAATGATGTTCAGAAATTTCTATACTTAAAAATGTCATTAGCAAAAGAACCACTGTCGTTAATTGAAAATTTGGCTTTAAATAATGACAACTATGCTGTAGCTTTGAACATCTGAAAAGCTAGGTATGATAATAGAGTCGTTACTGTAAATAGTCATATTAAGGGTATGTTGGAGGTCAATAATATTACAAAGGGGGATGCTGTACAGTATAGGCAGTTTTTAACCCACGTTATGCAACATTTAAATGCACTGAGGGCTCTTAATATTGATATTGATTCTTGGGATGTCTTGTTGGTTTATTTATTTTCACAAAAGTTGGATTTTCAAACTAGAAAGGCGTATGAATTGGAAAAGGATGGTACAGCGTTGCCAAATTTGTCCGATTTTTTGAAGTTCATAGAAAGACGCTGTATTGCTTTGGAAAATTTACCGATTTATGAAACCTTTCGAAGTAGTAAGACCGATGGTAGATTCAAGAAATTTACACATTTAAGTAATAAAAAGTATCCTGAAACTGAAACCGGTCATAACCTAAAAACGAACTGTAGTTATTGCAATATGATAGGTCATGGTATTCAGAGATGTTTTAAATTTAAAAATTTGGGTGTGATTCAAAAGAGGGAGTTCGTTCAAAAAAAAAAGTTATGTTATAACTGTTTGGGTAGCAATCACACTAGTTTATATTGTTCGAAATCTGGTTGTAACATTTGTAGGAAAAAGCATTCTGTATTACTACACACGGAGGAGAATAAAAATTCATCCGAAACTAATGATAATAAGACAGATGATGTTCTTATTAATTCTGGCAACAGGGGATCGAAAAACAGTGATAAAAATGAATCGTTTGGGAAGGAAAAAACTGAGAGTACCGTTATGGTGACTCAACACGCGAATTCTGAAATACTTTTAGGTACTGCAATTGTAGATATCTTAAAGTGGGATGGTACAAAAATTTCAGCTAGAGCGCTTTTAGACTCTGCATCCCAAACGACCTTTATTTCTAAAGAATTATTTGATAAATTAGGCATTCGTTGTTTTAATCAGAGTTTATCCATCGGCGGCATTGGTTGTAATGTTACAAAATTAAATCAAATGGTTAATGTTACCTTGCAGTCAAGGATTATCCCAGAATATCAGATTAAAGCCAAATGTGCTATAATAAAGAATCTTACAAGTCCTATCCCTCATATTTCTATAGATACTTCTAAAATTCAAATTTCCCCACACATATTAAGTTGCCTGGCAGATCCTACTTATGGTCAATCCTCAAAAATTGACATTTTGATTGGAGGTGATTTATATTATCAGTTATTATGTTCAGAAGTCGTTCATCTAGGCTCAAATCTGCCAACGTTGCAAAATAGTAAACTGGGATGGTTTCTAGGCGGTCGTGCTCCTACTAAGAAACCAAGGACTAAAAGGGTTACAAATTTGAGTGTTTGTATGTTTGCGGATGCTATAAATGGTGTTTCGGATGTCAATGATTTAATGCCAAAATTTTGGCAGTTGGAGGAAATATCAGCCAAACCACCATTATCTCCAGAGGACAAGCTTTGTGAAAAAATATTTTCTGACTCTGTAACAAGGATGGGTGATGGATCTTTTCAAGTAGATATTTTGATTAGAGATACCCAAGATATGGAAAGGTTGGGCGAATCTTTCAGGCTCGCTAAAAATAGATTTTTGAGTAACGAAAAAAGGTTTGCAAAAGATAATACATTTTTCTTGGATTACAAAGGGTTCATTGACGAATATGTAAATATGGGACATGGGAAGTATGTTGATTTTAATGAAGATACAGATGGAGCGAACAAGAACTTTCTTCCGCATCATGCAGTTCTTCGTGAGCATAGTACTTCTACACGGTTAAGGGTTGTATTTGATGCAAGCATGAAGACAACCTCGGGTTTGTCTTTAAATGACATTTTACTTAAAGGCTATCCAGTTCAGCCTGAACTCTTTGAAATTTTGTGTAGATTTAGAACATTTATATTTGTGATGACAGCCGATATACAAAAAATGTACCGTATGATTAAAATTAAGCCAGAACAAAGGTGTCTGCAAAACATCTTGTGGAGAGAAAGGTCTGATGATAAGTTAAGGTGCATAGAGTTACAGACGGTGACATATGGAACTAAGTCGGCTCCATATTTGGCCACCAGATGTTTGAATCAGTTGGCTCAGGATAATTCTGTTGAGTTTCCTTTGGCGTCAAATGCTTTGTTACATCAAACATATATGGACGATATACTAGGAGGGGCTGGCTCTGAAGAAGATCTTAGGACATTAAAGACAGAACTTATGACTTTGTTGAATTCTGGGGTTTTCCATTTGCATAAACTCTCTTCCAATGAGCCATCTATTTTCGATTCAACAACAGATAATGTTGATAAGGTTAATATTATTGACGAAGGGAAGTCTAGTAAAATTTTAGGTTTAGAGTGGCATCCTAATCCAGATATTTTCAAAATATCAATACCTTCCCTCGAAACTACTTCGAGTTCCTTTACCAAGCGTAAAGTTCTATCCTACATAGCACAAATATTCGATCCACTGGGATTGGTCGGTCCTGTGGTGATTACTGCAAAAATATTAATGCAGGAAATATGGTTAGCTAAAATTCAGTGGGACGATTGTTTACCTCAAAATTTAGAGAAAAAGTGGCAGATGTTTTTAAATGAGTTGTCAGGTTTACTAGAAATTAAAATTCATCGGGCAGTTTTCTTAGCAAAAGCAGTGGCTCAGGTGCAACTACATGGCTTCTCAGATGCTTCAATGGCTGCTTATGGCGCATGCATCTATCTCAGGACAGTTTGTTTAAATAATGACGTATCCTGCAGTTTATTATGCGCGAAGTCCAAAGTTAAACCGCTTAAAGTTGTATCATTGCCAAGACTCGAATTATGTGGTGCCCTATTGTTATCAAGACTTCTTCAAAGAGTTGATTCTCTTTGAAAGGTAAAAAAAAAATAAATTTGATAAAATTGTTTTATGGACGGATTCTAGAATCGTTTTATGCTGGCTTAATGGCCCTCCTACTCGTTGGTCAACATTTGTTGCAAATAGGGTTGCTGAGATACAGGATCTTACATCGGGATATATTTGGTGTCATGTTGAATCAAAGTCTAATCCTGGAGATATCTTATCTCGTGGCGTCGCTGCTTCAAAACTAATATCAAATAACTTATGGTGGAATGGGCCTCAATTTCTAAATAAGCACGACTTTGAAGTAACTCAAGAAGTACAGTTTTCAATGGAGATAATTCCTGAACAACGAAAGTTAGTTCACACACAGATTAAAATCGAAGAAGCATTACCTTGGGAACGATTTTCTAATTTTTCTCGTTTACAACGTGCAATAGGTTTTTGCTTACGTTTTATTAATAATATTAGGAAGGACACCGAGAAGCGAATCGGTCCATTGAGTGTTGAAGAGCTTAAAAATGCTTCAGATAAGGTAATATATGTGTTGCAAAGAGATTCTTTTTCAAGCGAATTGAAGGAATTAAATATTCACGGTTGTGTCAAAAATAAAAATTTAAGGGGTCTTAATCCGTTTATTGATCAGAAAGGCTTACTAAGAGCAAATGGTAGGCTTGTTAATGCGGATATAGAATATGATCAGAAGTTTCCATTATTATTGCCAGCAAAAAATCATACTGTGAGATTGATAATCAAACTTGAACATTTAAGATTATGTCATGCCGGTGCACAAGCCGTTTTATCATCTCTTCGATTACGCTATGGGCCTTTGCGAGGAATACGTGAAGTAAAACAAGTAGTAAAAAACTGGCTTCCTTGTTTTAGGTATAAAGCATAAGGTGTTAAGCAAATTATGGGTTCTTTGCCGGTTTCGAGAGTAACGGCATCCCGTGCTTTTCATAATGTAGGCGTGGACTTTGGTGGTCCTATCATCATTAAAAATTGTAGGTTACGAAAGGCTTCTACTTCTAAGGCATATATTGCTCTTTTTGTCTGTATGGCTACCAAAGCCATCCACTTGGAGCTGGTGTCTAGTCTCTCGACGGAAGCATTCCTATTAACGTTGAAAAGATTTATTTCTCGGAGAGGCACTCCAGTGGAGATTTATAGTGATAATGCTACTAACTTTAAAGGTGCTGATAATCATTTACGCGAAGTTTATAATTTTTTCCGATTTCACGCGACGAATGATAAAATTTCCGACTTTAAGCAATAAAGAGATTACATGGAAATTCATCCCACCCAATAGCCCACATTGGGGTGGTGTCTGGGAAGCTGGGATTAAATCGACAAAATACCATTTGAGAAGAACCATTGGCACAGTTTGTCTTACATTTGAAGAAATGTCTACAGTGTTAGCTCAAATTGAGGCAATACTGAATTCTAGGCCATTATGTGCTATGTCATCAGATCCAGCTGATCTGAATTGCTTAACCCCAGGACATTTTCTTATAGGTCAACCTTTGACGGCATTTCCTGAAAACGATCTAACGAAAGTTCCTGAGAATAGGTTAACCTTTTGGCAACAATGTTCAAAGCTTCAGCAGTTGTTCTGGAAGCGGTAGTCAAAAGACTATTTGAAGACTTTGCAAAATCGTCCTAAATGGTTTTTATCATAGTGAAAACCTAAAAATTGGAATGATCGTTTTGATTAAAGAAGATAATATACCGCCTTTAAAATGGCCGTTGGGTCGCGTTATAGAAATTTTTCCTGGAACTTATAATCGAGTCCGAGCGGTAAAGATTAAGACTCACACTGGCGAATATGTGCGTTCAGTTACAAAACTTTGTCCACTACCTCATGAGTCTGGATAATATCGGTCTGGTTGAAGACGTCGCTTCAACGGGGCGGAGGATGTTGCAGTTTCCAATTTATTGCAGTTTATTTATTAGTTTATATTTATCCTACATTGTTTATTGTCACTAACGCGTTTAAAAATTAACCTTTTCCACCCTTCGCGAATCCAGGTGTTCTACCTATGTTTTCAAGTCAAGCCGTCAAACTGTCAGTACAGTTCACATGTAATTTTTTAGTAAGTAGATTACTGAATGATAGTCTCGTGTCTGGCAAGTCGAGACAAATATCATGTTTTAAATAATGGTCCTAATATTTGTAACAATAGTAATAGTAGTTGAATTGGTGGTAACTTCAACAAATTGCTATTAATGTGTGCTATGGTCATTGCACAATAAAAGTGAAGTTATCGAAGGTAGACTTTCATTTAAGATCCCATTTTGAAGAACTGGCAAAGTAAATTCATAACAAAAAAATTATTATAAATCTTACCTGATAGGGTCTTTGGGGCATCTAAAAAATGATAATCCTTCACCCACTTTTATAATATCCGCACAACAATATCTCGCCATTGTAACGATCTTAATAATTATTTAATTCAACGCGACCCAACAGTACAGAATATCAAGGGGTTTGCACACTGACCGTAAATTCTCCCTCGTAGTGTAGCCACCGCTGGCCGCGAACGAGATTGATCGGGATTCGCTTCCAAGCTAAAAAATGTCGGCGAATTTGGAAATTTGTCTCGAGTGAACCTACCGTATATACTTATTTATACCGTGATCTAACTATGTTAAATCCTAGCGTATATTTCATGAGAATACAATCATACCGCTATGGGTATCTTACCCTTCGAACGTAGTGCTCATTTAAATTTAGCAAAAGGTGGTTGTGCATAGTCAGCTTAGGATGCAGTTTAATTAGTGTGCGGCCGGAAACAGAGGAAAAACTGTTAGAAAAAACCTCTTACACGTTACCACGCCAACAGGGTTTTAAATTGTAATTGCAACGTTATAGTACTTTTCTCGAACAAACTGATAAATATGGAGATATCATTTAGTTTTTAAGATTTAGACTGTAAATTTGGCTTCGAGGCTGCGATAGCATCCATGCCGCTTTCAGAATTCTATAACGTCTGCTAACAAACTATTTATAGCGAGATTTAGAATTACTTTGATATAATTTTTCAATCTTCAAGTGAATTAAGACATTTCTCATAAATAATTTAAAAAATCTTAATATTACGGGTTAAACATGATTGCGGTCAAGTACGTATATATAATTTTTATTTTATAATTTTGACATCTATTATATACATTCCTGCTTTAAGCAAAATGCTATTGGGCAATACATATGATTTAAAAATTAATGCAGTTGCAAATTCAAAACGTACAATTTTCACTTATTTAATTAATTTTATACACGTGTATGATATTTAAGCCGAGTGGAAATATAGCACTAAAGGTGAGTGGCACACTCATTAATTTCGCAAATTCCCTGTAAATGTAATTAAAATTTCGTTGTTGATGAAATTAGATTCCACTGCAAATGTAATCAATTTCCCAACATCTCTCAGTATACTCTGCATCTAAAAACGCGAATTCCAAGGTTACAGAGAGATTCCTCGGTCACAAAATTTTTTTTTAAGGACTGACCGGTGGTGAAATAACCGGGCGCCAGCTGCTGTGTGATAATTAAATGTCAGATAAGTGGTCAAATAGACTTCACACTGTGAGTGGTTTAAAGACCGTCTGAAAATTAAAGCAATTTATCGGATGGTTGAAATAATTGGAAATTCAATTGAAACATGGATTTTCTAAGATAAACACTTCCTTCACATTTTATAAAACCATAGAGCTTAAAAATATGCGCTCAGAGCATGTGTTTCAGATTAAATATTGTACTTTAATTTCTTGCATAAGTTAGTTGAATGCGAACGATATCCGACGAGAGATCTATATAGTTTTTCGTATGGCAAAATGCCCCTAAAGTTCAGAAATTTCTGTTCTGCAATATATCTGATATAGCAGCTCCAAAAATGGTGTTTTATTATTATATAAATGGGTTAGGATTGCACTTAATTATTTGTTCTAAAACGCCAATCACGAGTGTTATGAAATAGGATTTGATAATGTTTTTTTGGGAATTTAAGAGAAGCTTCCGTATTTTCAAGTAAATTACGTTATTCTGCAATTTGTAATTACTAAAACGAGGTTCCCCTTTTAAAAAAATACTTAAATCTAATATTTTAGGCTAAACATTCTTGTTTCATAATTTTGACAACTTTGATACGCATTTCATTTAATCTGCTTTAGGTAAAATATAAAAAATGTGTGTTTTGAACGATGCGTCGGCAGCACTAATATCATCTTGAATTTAAAATAATGCAGTTACGAAATCAAAGTGTAAAATTTTTATTTATTTAATTAATTTTATAGGCATGAACATTTAAATGGAATAGAATTATAGAACGATGGTTGCATACACATACAGTTTTGATATTCCTTGTAAATGTAATTAAATATTTGGTTACCAAATCAAATCAATTTCTCCACGTATCTCAGTTCACCCTATAAGTAAAAACGCCAAATTCAAGCTTACAATGGGCCCTCGGCCATAAAAATGTCCTTTCCATTGGACTTGTCTAGGGTGTATTTATAATTCTTGTTTCATAATTTTGACAAATATGATACACATTTCATTTTGCTTGCTTTAGGCAAAATATTTAACATATAGCATAGCAATAGCATTTAGAAGTTAAATAATTCAGTTACGAATTCAAACTGTTAAATTTTCATTTTTTTTATTTTATAGGAGCATGAATATTTAATCGGTAATATGGTGACACACTCATTTATTTCTGAAATTCCTTATAAAAGTAATTCAGTGTCACGTTGCCAAATAAAATTCTTCCAAATGAGAACTCCAAGTTTACAGTGGGTCCTCTACCATAAAAAAACTCATTCAATTTTAGAAAGGACTAGCCCATGGAAAAGCGATCGGTTGTCAGCTGCTGGGTGATACTTAAATGTTAAACAAAGGAGCAAATAGACTTCGCAATTTGATGGTTTAAAGACGGCCTTTATCGGAGAGTTAAAATAATTGGAAATTCAATCGAACCAGGTATTTACAAAAATATGACGATTCTATTAGCAACGGTTTTTGTAATGCAATAAGTGCGTTCCTAGAACGTGTGCAAAGTGTCTTTCCGCACTGAACGCTTATCCGAACTCCGCTTCGCGTCGTTCGCCTCAATGCTTTTGCGTGCGGGAAAGTAACACTTTGCGCTTATGTTAGGAAAATAACTATGTCATTATGGTTAATGTGCTTGTTCCTTTGACCTGTGAAAAATCTCACTCGATACACGACGCGACGTGCAGCCCTAATATATTGAACAATTATTTAATACTAAAATAGTGCAGGCTCGAGCTTGCTTTAATTATTAATAGACACACAACTCAACTGTGGATTTTGCAATTAAATATTCACTGTATTTTATATTTTGTTGGTGATATATTTTCCATTTTGTTTTACCATTTTACATTTAGTAAATAATTTAGCAAAGGAAATAATATCCTGTACTTCTGTTTAAAACGTACGTTGAATTCTTCAGACTGAAAATAAAATTGTACCTATAAATCGTATGAAGCTTCCAATCATTGGTTTGTTTTATCGAATTTTCCACAAGTAGCGTTAGTTTAAATCTTTTAGAAATCAATCAATCAAATGCAGACTTAGACCTTATATCAGTCGTATTCTCCTTTTACACCACGCCAACAGGCTTTTAAATATGCAATTGCAACGTCACAGTACTTTTCTCGAATAAACTGATATATATGGAGATATCTTTTAATTTGTAAGATTTAGACTGTAAATTTGCCCCTTTCAGAATTCTATAACGCCTGCTAACAAACAAGTTATAGCGAGATTTAAAGTTACTTTGAGAGAACTTTTCAATCTTCAAGTGGATTGAGACATTTCTCATAAATCATTTCTTAAATTATATTTTTCTTTTATTAAAATGGTTAATCGTAATATTAAGGGCTAAACATGATTGCGCTCAAGCACGTATATATAATTTTTATTTTATGATTTTGACAACTATGATAATACCTTCTAAAATAGCATTTAAAATTTAATGCTGTTACAAACTCAAAACGTAAAATTTTCATTTATTTTATTAATTTTATACATGCATGAATATTTAATTGGGGTGGAAATATAACACTGAAGGTGGGTGACACATTCATTGATATCTCAAATTTCTTTTGTCAATGTAATTAAAAGTTTCGTTGCTAATGAGATTAGATACTACTGCAAATGTAGTCAATTTCCCAACATCTCTCAGTAAACTCTGTAGGTAAAAAACGCGAATTCCAAGTTTATAGAGGGATTCCTCGATTATAAAAACTGTCTTTCAATTTGAAACAACCAGACAGCAGCTGTGTGATAATTAAATGCCAGATAAGTAGTCAAAAGACTTCAAGTGATTTAAAGACCGTCCGAAAATTAAAGCAAAATACCGGAGAGCTGAAAAATTGTAAGCTCCGAAACATGGATTTTCTAAGATAAACAGAAGCAGAAAGATTGCTTCACATTTTATATAACCATAGATATTAAAAATATGCACTCAGAACATGTGTTTCAGAAGAATTATTGTACTTGAGTTTCTTATATAAATTAATTTTATGCGAACGATAACCGACCAGAGATCTATATATTTTTTCGTTAGTTAAAAGGCCCTTAAAGTTCAGAAATTTCTGTTCTGCAATATATCTGATATAGCAGTTTCAAAAAATGGTAATTCATTATTATATAAGTACGTTTACATTGCAGTTAATTTTTAGTTCTAAAACGCCAATCACAAATGTTATAAAAGTGTATCTGTAAATGTTTTTTGTAAATTTAAGAAATGCTCTCGCATGTTCAAGTAACTTTCGGCATTCTGCTATATATAATTTCTAAAATTTAATTAAATCCTTAAATCCAATCACATTACTAGTTAAACATGGTTCCCGACAAAAATGCATTTAAATTCTTGTTTCACAATTTGAGTACTATGATACACATTTCATTTTGCCTGCTTTAGGCAAAACATTTACAAAATGTGTATTTTGAACTATGCGTTGCCAGCGCTAATAGCATTTGAAATTTAAAATAATGCAGTGGCGCATTCGGAATGTAAAATTTTCATTTGTTTACTAAATGTTAAAGGAGCATGAATATGGAAATATTTATTTATTTTTATTTTTTTTGTAATTGCTTACGGCAGCCATCGAGAAATGGATTTACACGTCAAAAAATATATAAGAAACTAACAATATCAATTTTTTAAACTTATTTCATACATAAGAATAAGAAATATACTTTATGAACACATTTTTTATAAAAATAAAGCAACATCCTTTTCATTTAAGTATTCATGAACCGAGTAGTAGCCCTTACCAACCAGAATTTTTTTAATTCTAATTTTAAAAAGTTTAAAATTCAATGATTTTATTTGTTCCGATAATTTGTTAAAAGCACAGATGCCGGCATAATCAGGGGATTTTTCAAACTTCGTTAATTTGTGTATAGGTATTGAAAATTTATTTGCATTTCTGGTTGGAAATGCGTGAGTACAAGAGTTTTTTTTATAAATTTATGTTCGTTTGATTTTACATATAATAGAAATTTGTAAATATATATACGAAGGAAGGTCATTATTTTCTTGGAACAAAAATATGCTTTGCAACTATCTGTTGGCTGGAGTCCATACATAAGGTGGATAATACGCTTTTGTACTACAAAAACCCGGTTGGATTCTATGGAATTTCCCCATAAAATGATGATTCCTCATCAAGTTGAGTTAAAGCGTAATATGCGCAACTATATCTCTTTGAAACATGCTCTATATGATATTCCCATGTTAAAGTCTGGATAACATCTTCTTCAGTAGACATCTAAAATACATGTACACAATCTTTTGTAAATTAATTATTAAATTGTTTCCTTTACACCAATGATGAAATTTTTTTTTGACACTTTTGATTAATTCACTAAATTCATCAGGATGCCCGGTTGAGAGCACTACCGATGAGTCATCAGCAAACATGACAACCCTGACGTGTTCAATATAGTTTGGCATATCATGAATGAAAAGTAAGAACAACAGAGGTCTCAAGACGGATCCCTGGGGTACACCCATATCTACGTCTATCATGTTGGAGCTACACGAACATAAAATTTCCTATCGGTAAGGTATTGCACTAGTACATTTAACATGCCACCTCTTATTCCATTTTTCCAAAACCAAACTTACCTCCAAAGTATCAAAAGCGCGTGACAAGTCAAAAAAGAGACATGCAACACAACGTCCGTCAGCCAAGTGTTTATAAACCACCTGCATAAACTCACAAGCGGCACTCTCCGTTGACCTGCCAGCACGGAAACCATGCTGAGCCACTGAAAATATATAGTTTGTCTAAAAAATCTACAATACGGTTATAATATACTTTCTCAAAAATTTTCGATAAAGTATTTAAGATAGTTATCGGCCTATAATTATCGGCACAAGTTTTTTCATCTTTTTTATGAATTGGTATGACTCTCTATTTTCAGGTGGTCAGGAGAACTCCAGTCTATACCGAATTTTCTATTAAATAAGCCAGTGACTCAACAATAGATTGCTTGACAGTTGTTAGGATCAAGATATATTGTCATAACCAACACTTCTTTATTTTTCGTTTGCGTTATTATTGATAATATTTCGTTCCTATCACAAGGCTGAAAAAAGAAACTGTGACCAATTCTCTGAGTAGATAGTGTACACTGTTTTGACATTTCACCAGAAAATTTTTCATACAATTTTTCTTTTCGGACAAAAACGGAGAAAAGAACGGAAGGTGGCAAAAAATGTATTTCTGAAATTAATTAAAAATGTAATTAAATATTACGTTGACAAATGAAATCAATTTCTCCATATATATCAGTTCGTCCTGTAGGTAAAAAAATGCGAATTCCAAGTTTATAGTGAGTCCTCGGCTATAAAAAAAAATTTCAATTTTTCAAAGCTGCTGGGTGATAACTAAATGTCAGAGAAGTGGGCAAATAGACTTCGCACTCTGAGTGGTTTAAAGGCCGTCCGAAAAATTAAGCAATTTACGAGAGAGTTGAAATAATTGAAAACTCAATTGGACCAGGGACTTACAAAAATATCATGATTCTATTGGCAACGGTTTTTGTAATGCAATAAGTGCAATAAAGTAAAATAATAAATATGTCCTAAATAATTAATTAATTATTAAATTAAAACTTCTAGAGAAAAGGGTGTGGCTGTACAAATGCCCTATAAGCAGCCGATATATGGGAATTGGAGTAAAGTATGCTACAATTTTTACGCTGGTGTGTATTTTTTTACAAAAATTAAATATTTTTTCTAGTGAAAGTATTTAAGACACTATCATCGCCTGAGTAACATACTTTAATAACAAATGCTAACTAAATAATTGATGCTTTCATAAAATTGAGATACTTGTATATCTGTCATATTCCAAAATTTCCACGTCGAAGCCATAGAAGAGTTACGAAAGATTATCGAAAAGTTTCGTAAAATTAAGTACCAGTGTATAACAATACGTCAACAAGTTAAGGGAAAAGTGAAGGTATCTGACTGAGACGGGTCGGCATATGAAGCTTATGTAACGATATGAAGGTAGAGAAAAGGGTCAAGATACGAAAAAGTAGTCGTCGGCGGCGTCGTGAATTAATCATTCGAGGATTATTTTGAATTATTTTGTTCGGCAGTCGTGAAAATAAAAGGATATTCGAATTAAATACAGTCTCTTAATAAGTAGTGATTAAATTTTTAGCGTTAATTAGTTATCTGTTACAAGTGGAAGATTGCTGCTATTTTTGGAAAAAAAGTTTTATAACTATGCGTGGTTAAGTAACAAAATGTAAAGCTTTCATATCTTAATGTATATACTAAACTATTAAATATGGTTGTGTCGTTTGAATATAGCACCATTATTCGCAGTCTTGGAATTTTTGTTATAAATAGAGGTATCACCAATAACTTTCTATGAAAACTTGCTTCATAGAGCTTAAAAAATATCTGCCCTGGGAAAGGGAGTTGCTAAATAAATATTGAACTTCAATATCCTTTATAAAGTAATTTAAAGGAAAGGAAATAAATATTTCGTCTGTGCAGCTGTAGCAATTACTTCTTGCGTTCTCTGAGATATCTGATACAACAGTTTGCAAAAATGGTGATTAAAAATTATATTAGTACTTTTGTATTGCAGTTAGATATTTGATCTAAAACGCCAGGCCAGATACAAGTGTTATAAAATTTGATTTGTGAATGTTTTTTACTAAGTTATCAAGTTTCAGTATCAAGTAAATTACGGCATTTTGCCATATATAATTTCTAAAATAAAGTATATCTCTTAATGAAATCCTTAAATCTAATTTTCCGCATATATTACTGGCTAAACACGATTGCGGTCAAAAGTGTATTTATTAATAATTATGGCTTCATAATTTTGACAACTATGATACACATTTGATTTTGCAAAACATAAAAAAATGTGTGACTAGCCCATGGAAAAGCCATCGGGTGTCAGCTGCTGTGTGATAATTAAATGCCAGACAAGTGGTCAAATAGACTTCGAACTCTGAGTGATTTAAAAACTGTCTGAGAATTTAAGCAATTTATCGGAGAGTTGATATAATTGAAAACTCAATTGTAGCACATATTTACAAAAAATAATGATTCTATCGGCAACGGTGTTTATAATGCAATAAGTGAAAATAAGAAAGTGTGGAATATGTCCGCAAATAATAAAGAGGAGCTTCTAGAGAAATGTTGCGGCTGTGCAGATATCCTATAAGCAGCTCGATATATGAGAATTAGAGTGAGGCACGCTTGAATTTTTGCACTGATGTGTATTTTTAATAAAAATTTAATAATTTCCGAATGAAAGTATTTAAGACCCTGTATTCGTCTGAGGGATATACTTTATTCCCAAATGCTAGCTAAATAATTAATGTTTTCATAACAGTTCAGTGATTTCTTCCAAACTTTAGGTACTTATATGTCTGTTCTACTACAAAGTGTTCACGTCAAAGCCAAAGAAAAGGTATGAAAGTTATCGAAATGGTTCGTAATATTAAGTAACAGTGGAACACCGCACCTATTTTTGTAAATATAGTTTTATAATTATGCCTTGTTAAGTAACTAAATATAAAGCTTTGATAACAATGCACTTACTGAAACGTGAACCTATAGCTAAACTGTTAAATAAGCTTGTGTTGTTTGAATATAAATGGAGTTTTCGTTGTAAATAGAAGGATCACCAATGCTTTTCTCTGATAAGCATGAGTGGAAAACTTGGTTCACTCTTTATTCAACCATAGAGCTTAAATATATATGTACCTTGAGAGCATGGGTTGCTAAATAAATATTGTAGTTTAATTTCTCGTATAAAATAATTTTCTGGAAATTAAAGATATATTTCATCTGCGTATATGCAGTCAAGTTATTTTCAATTACGTCTTGGCATGTCCATGAAAAAAATATGTTTTTGTACGCCAGAATGTCCTTAAAATTCTAAGAATTATGTTCTCTAAGATATTTGATATCACAATTTGCAAGAATGGTGATTTAACATTATATTAGTACTTTTGTATCGTAACTAATTATTTGATCTAAGACGTCAACCACGAGATTTGAATTATGAATGTTTTCATCTTTCTACAAAATGCTTAAATCTAATTTTCCGAACATATTACCAGGTAAACATGATTGCGGTTAAAAATATATTCATAATTCTTGTTTCGTTATATTCAAAACTATGATACGCATTTCATTTTGCCTGTTTTATGCAAAATATTACAAAATGTGTGTTTTGAACGATGCGTCGCCAGCATTAATAGTATTTGGCATTTAAATTAATGCAGATATGTATTAAAAACGTAAAATTCTCATTTATTTAATAATTTAGGTATGGTTATTGATAAAAATATAGGACAGAAGGTGGTATACTCATTTATTTCTGAAATTCCTTATAAATCTAATTAAATATTTCGTTGCCAAATGAAATCAACTTATCCACAATTTCAAGTTTACACTGGGTCCTCGACCATAAAAAATTATGTTTAAATTCAGTAAGGGACACCGGGTGCCAAAGTAAAATTATTGAAGACACTGTCATCGCCTGAGTGATATACTTTAATCCAAATACTAGCTAAATAATTAATGTTTTCATAAAAGTTCAGTGATTCCTTCCAAACTTTAAATACTTATATATCTCTCCTATTCCAAAGTTTTCACGTCGAAGCCAAAAAACAGTTTTGAAAGCTTGTCGAAAAGATTCTTAAATTAAATACCAGCGGAACACCGCTACAATTTTTGTAATTAAGATTTTGTAATTACGCGTTGTTGAGTAACTAAATATGAAGGTTTGCTAACTCTGCATTTTCTGAAACGTGAAAGTATATACTAAACTATTAGATGAAGTTGTGCTGGTTGAGTAGTAACACCATTAATCGGATCCTTGGAATATGTCGATAAACGTGAGTGGAGCCCTTCCTTCCCTTCCCAATTTATGTAACTATATATGATCTCAGAGCATGTGTTGCAAAATAAATATTGTACTTTAATTTCTTGTATAAATTAGTTTTATGCCAACGATATCCGATGATGGATGTATTTCATCTGCGCAGCTGTAGCATCGTATCAAAAATTATTTTCAATTATTTCTTTTTACACTCACGGTAAAATTATCTTAATTTCTGTTTTTGTATTGCAGTAAACGCGAATCATAATTATTCTGAAATTTGTTTGGTGAATACGGAATTTAATATTAATTTTGAAAAACACACGATCAATAATCTAGTCTTTATACTAAAGCTTGTCACGAATTAAATAATTTGACAAAGAATTAATCCAGACGTATCATTGTTTAGTTGTGCTCATTTTGAATATAAGCCAAGTCATGCTTTTTCATTGAGTAAATTAATTGTGTTGAAGTAAAGTTTAATTCATCATCTTCAGCTGTTATAAAATATTTGGCTATTTGGTATTGTCATTTGCCCCATGTTAGAGGAACATCTCTCTTGTTATTTCAATTATAATTAATTACAGTTTGCGAAATTTCTTATACTTCTCTAGTATCTTAATTTGAGGAAATGTATCTACATCAATAAGCACACTACAACTAAATTACTTTGTTATACTTACAGACGTGATGTATATGTAATATAAACTGCAAAATATGTTTTTTATACTGCAAAAAATAGAGAAAATGTGGACTTTATACGTAGAAAAAAATTAACATGACGTGACAAAACTGGGTATGTAAATATTAAACTAAAATTTGGTTAATATGGTCCAAGATGAAACACAAATTGGCAAAATAATTTTTTATAGCAAACAGTATAACAAAACATAGAATCACATCATGGAAAATTATAAAACTTGTTAAACGTTATCGTTACAGTTAAATTGTGGAATTTATCTGTTAGCATATTTTTACAAGCAGAAAATGTACGCTCCACTTCACATGAAGTTATAGGCGCAAATTTTATTGACGCTCTATCTGCAGGATCCATATTAATATTGATATTCTGCAACAATTTTTTTTATCTTTGTTCATATCATAGATTGAGAGACGTCACTCTCCCATTTTGTCCTTATTTTATCCCCAATTTCGCCAGGAACGATATTTATATTTCAGTTACATTCTCGTACCCGAATCTAGAATATATGTGGTGAAGTGAACCCCAACGAGAGACTTTAAGTCCAATTGTAAAGAAAGCTTACGAGTTATATTTGGATTGAAAAGTTGGAGATCAAGATAAAACATGGGCTCCCAAAATATGTTGCAATACGTGCTAAAGAACTCTAATGGGTTGGTTAAGTGGTACTCACAAGGCTATGAAATTTGGAATACCAAAGATTTGGTGGAAAACTTAGAACCACGTTCATGATTGCTCCGTTTGCTTAGGGTGCTCCCGGTAAAGCCAATTATAAAATTGAATGTCTTAATATTCCATCGGCCATTGGACTTGTACCTCATGATGCTTCGATGATACCATTTGCGAACTTATCCAATCTTGCATGATGCATCCAGCATACCTGTCCCTAAACCTGCAGAAGAATACCAAATAGATTCGGTATCGGCTGAACTAGATGAATTTACGAGTTTTCAGAAAGAAGATGACTACGAATGTAGCAGCAGCAAGCAACCCCATATCCCATATCTCAGGAAGAACTCAACGATCAGATTCGTTAGTTGGATCTTCCCATCTCCTTGGACCTCGTCTATAATAGTAAAATCTCCTACAAGAAAGGGTGAACATTTCAACATATCGGAAAAGAGAGTCTAAGCTGACGATAGAAAGTTATTCGAATTACTATCACGATATTCAAAGTTTAATTATCGAACTTGGCCTTTCCTATAAACCTTGCCTGTGTATTGATTTTCGAAGACAAGTCTAAAGGCAGTTTTATTGTCAAATCATTAAGTAGAAATAGCTATGTTGATTTTAAGTTGTTGCACTACTTACAGAATTGCAGAAAGGCTACAACAAATATTATTGTTTCTTATGCGCCAAAACTCAACTTTATGCAGTTTAAGAATGGCAGAAACGTGGACGTGATGTGATTTAGTTTCGTTAATTGCTATATTTTTTATGGTTTGATTTTCTCGTATTTTATATTCTTCTTCTCATTTCGACACATTAAAACAGACACAAAATAGCATAAAAATATCAGGAAGCGATAAATAGTTGCAGAACGGTGAATTATTATTAGCACCATTTGCGAAAATTAATTTCTAAAGTTTTCAACAATTGACTCTAATAACATTTTAAAGCATATGGCTACTACCTCTTTGATGCAGTTGAGTTTTGTGAAATTTAAAATTGAATGCACTAAAATCAGTGCTTCTCAAGAGACTTTCGAAACTTCACCATCTTGGATACGTTTATTTCGGTTTAAGCGCTTTTCAACAAAGCGAAAGTTTCTAGTGGCGAAAAGTTTGAATTAAAAATTGTTAGTTTAAAGCCTGAAGAAAAACGTTCGTGTGTTGCTTTTCAATTAAAATTCGACAGCTCCTAGAACGAAACCCATTAAAATTAAATTTCATATATAATTATGGTAATATTATTCACGCTATGCTAATCAATTGGTCAAATTTGCATTGCTTGCACCTTGCACTATCTACCAATAAATTTCAAATCCGAAGAAAAAATAAAGCAAAATCGGAACGCTTCAAAAGTTTTGTTTAGTTGCTTATTTTAAGCGTTGTTAGGAAAAGTTCCGTAATTCTATTTCCGTTGCCCTTATAACAGCCATTTTAAGAGAGAAATGAAAGTAAATTAGCTGACTTACTTTTTAAACAAAGCGTCTCATTAGTGTAACAAAGTACTACGTCTTTATTATTATAACGACGAGAAAATATTTTAAGTAAAAGTTATGAGGATCTTAGAGGTTTTATACGATTAGACAGCGTACGTCGAAAACTTAAGTTGGCATAGCGTTTTGAAATGTTTTAGCGGGTCTTATTATTTAGTTTTTTGAAAAATAACTCCTCATTTATCAGACTTGTTGTCCTGTACTAATTCTTACTGTATCTGTAAGAACTCATGTATTATTTTTATCATGTTGTACTACAAGATACATACATAGTAAAACAAATTAAAAGAACATTGTAAAAAACTAAAAGGTAATCAATATTTGAAATAAGCACCAAATGTATCTAATCATCTAGTTTTACCACTTTACTACATTTAATTGAGTTGTATTTTGTCTCTGGAATGCCCTGAATAAAGTTTGTATACTTTCAGAGATAACTTAATTTTTTTTATAAAGAATTCAGATCTCTTTTCTTTTTTTAAGAAGGTGGTAGTTTGGAGTTATCCATTTGCTTAAAATTCACCGATTGCCAGCATTTATTTTTTCCAGGCATTCTCTTCAATTTCGAGAGACGCTTCATCAGAAAGGTGGATTTATATTGAATAATATAAGATTTTTCTTCCTGAAACTGCATCCATTTAATACTAAGCCAGTCTGTTTTCCAGTATTTTGGTTTGTATTTACCAACAAAATCTATTACTAGCTTTTGCAAATCGAAAAAGTAGCGATTCTTAAGATTATTAAACATTGCCTTAATAACACACTTATTGCGGTTCTGGTCACTGCATGCATCGAGGAATATTGCAACATGGATATCACGCCGGAAAATGTACAGAAATAGCACTTCACTGCGTAGTTCAAAGAATTGAAGGAGCCTTGCACCGAAAGGAATGCGCTCTCCGATCGTTTCTCGACATTGATAAGGCTACTTTTCACAATGTAAATACGGCACTAACAAACGATAGAGTCCACTGAAGCAGGAGAGGCTGGATCTCCAATATGCTGAAACTTAGAGTAGTAAACATAAAAACTGTCACAGCACTCGTAACGAGAGTATGTCCCCAAGGACGAGAACTCTCCCCGTTGCTCTCGAATATGATCTTAAACAACCTCATAGAAAACCTGAACAAAGGAGGACTCTTTGTAATCGGATACGCTGATGAAATAACAATCATTGCTATGGGCAAGCTCGAAGGGGTTCTGTCAGAGTTAATGAAAAGAGCTTTCAAAATAGTAGAAAGATAGTGCAACGAAAACTCATTCTCGGTGAATCCCAACAAAACAGAACTTGTGCTATTTACAAGAAGGAGGAAATTGGAATTCAATCCACCCTGTTTGTTTGGGGTACAACTCGAGTTATCAAAAGAAGTAAAATATCTAGGAATTATTCTAGACAAGAAGCTTAACTGACAGCGTCACCTATATCTTAAGTATGAGAAAGCTATCCGAACCTTTTATCAGTGTAGGAGAGCGATAGGGTCGACATGGGGACTGTCACCTAAAATCGCATACTGGATATACACAGCTGTCATTAGGCCTATGTTTGCATATGGCACACTAGTTTGGTGGCCACGATCAGGAAAAACAACAACTCAAGCCAAAATGTCATATCACTGGAGCAATGACAACTACTCCCATCAAGGCAGTGGAGGTACTTTTAAACCAGTCTCCGTCAGATATTTTCGTGACAAATGAAGTACAGGTAACCGCAGTACGCTTGAACTCCAGGAGTACGTGGAGGGGAAAATGATGGGGACCTCGACATGCATCAGCTCTAAACGAGACATATCATATACAACCAGCTATGAGAGTGAGCACAGATCTTGTGGGCAGAAATTATATTTTCCACGAACGCTTTAAAATGGAACTAGACTCAATAAATGATCTGTCACAAAGTTATGACATCCACATCTACACGAAAGGATCAAGAAGAATCTCATGAGCTGCCGAAGGTGTTTATATACTTGAGCTCGACACACAAATGCAGATATCACTAGGTTATCTCAACACCATATTCCAAGCTGAACTGTGTGGCTTAACGATGGGTGCTGAAAAAGTGACCGACAAGCAAATCACAAACAAAGATATACTGTTCGTCACGGACAGCAAAATAGTTGAACAAATACTCAACAAAATGGAGACCAGAAGCTTGATGGTTAAGTAGTGCATAAAATCACTAAACCAAATATCTGCAGAAAACAGAGTAACCATCGCATGGAGAAAAGGGCACAACGGAGACCTTGGTAATGAAAGAGCAGACACTCTTGCCAAGAAAGAGTCTCGTAAAAAACCAATTGGTCCAGAACCAATACTACCACTCATCATGGACACTCTTCACGAACAAATTAAAAAAAAACAGCAATTCGAGAATGGAGCACCAGGTGGAAAACGGCAGAAAGGCTTCGCCACTCCAAAGCAACACTAACAGGTCCTGGTAAATGCCAACCTAAATATTTTCTAAAACATTCAAGGAAACACTTGAAAATAATGTGGAAAAGAATATTGATGTTGGCAAGTATCAAAGGGTAAAAGCATGCTTAAGAGGAGAATGCATTGAGCTGGAAGTATCAGATGAAATTTCTTACTGTCAAAAGTTGCTTTAATACTAGTTTGGCTGTCATCCTTAGGCAAGAAGAGATTTAGAATATACTACATATAATATCGAAAAAGTAGAATCTGTGTTGGTATCTACAATACCTGATTTAAAAGCAAATATTCAACGAAAATGTATGCTTATTGGGACAGAAGTTCATTGAGGAAATTTACTTAACGTATATAAAAAATATACTTCTCTGCGTTTTGATAATGCTGACGCAATAAAATCTTGGTCCAGTTTCGTAAGGAAAAATGACCCGTTCACACGGTAAGAATTAGTTTGGGTTTACAATTACAGAATTCAGAACAATACAGAGGATTTAATTTAGGAAGAACTTCACCATCATTATTGGACAATTCTGGAGCTGACATATTTAGCCCTAAACCCCTTGGCGGATAGAAAAACCAAAAATCGCCAATGGGGTGAGTCCGAACTTACAGCCAGTGAAAGTACTTCTCAAATGAATTAAGGAACTTAACACATATGAAGAACAAAATCTGTAATCGTTAAGTACTTATGACAAGTGTCAGGTAGTGCTGCTAGTCTAAAATGTGTATACTTCACTAACCATATCTGTGCATAATAAAATTGTATCTATGAACCCTCGAGTTTTGTATTTAACTCATTTTGACCAAAAATCATACGGTGCACTATACTGTCGATACATAAAAGCATCTATAATGATTCATTAAGTGTCACCTTAGACTTAACTTTAATATTCAATAAGGTAAATTATACAATTCATTTCCCACAACAAAACTGACCCTCAAGTGTGAATTTCAGGGCAACTAGTAATTATACAGATGTTTTATACGGCAGTAAAACAGTATTTTTGGAAGGGAAATCTTGGGGTAGTTTTGATTTTCTCCATTCTTTTTTTGGGGTGCTAAACCCGAATCTGCGGTTTGCTTGCAAAATTTTGTGACGCCAAAAATGCCAAAAGATAAAAAATGGTAGATTTGGCAGTCTTTTGCTTATAACTCGAAAACCATCAATTTTTGGAAAATCACTTCTATTCAAAATGAAAGTACATAAAATTTCCTTTAAACTTCTTTGTTTATATTTTTTCTTCGAGGAACCGTTCGGGCTCAAGCGCAATTTGAAAAGTCGCGAGTTCTAGCTACCCCCAAAAACCCACTTTTTATCGGCAAAACTCTAATTTATTATCAAAAATAACATTATATTCATCACTTTTATATTACTTAAGCCGTTTTCTCTTAGAAGGTCCTGGCTGATGCTCTTCCATGGCGGAAGGTCCTGGCTGAGGCTCTTCGATGGTGGAACGTCCTGGTAGAAGATCGGATTCTTCCATCGGCCATTCTTGGTCTCTTTCATTGGCCCCTTCTTCATATATCTCAACGCTGTCATCCTGGGGCTCGACGTTTTCACACAACCCGTTGCATGTTGT
>MU182024.1:166004-184135 GCA_016904865.1 Pissodes strobi | reverse complement strand
ATATTTTTTCAAAAACTTGTTGTATATATTCCGCGCTTTACTTATAAGTATTTCCTGAAGGGATATGTATATTACAAAAATATGAAATGCTGATTTAGGTTAGTTTCGTTTAGAGATCAAACGAGGTTTGAGTCACATCACATAAACCTTCAGTTTAAAGGTTGACGTATTTATAATTTATTTTTGTTTCAGAATGAATAACATGGAACCAGTTGACTGCTACTCAAGTTCCACAATAATGGACTTAATATGTACCATAAAGTAACAATAACCACGTTTCGCTGGCTACGCTCACAGAAACAATGATAAAGCACATAAATTAATAATATAACAAAAATGAGGTAGACTATAAAAAATCAAAAGAAAGAGAACATGATAACTAAGGACATCCAGTTAGTGACGTCCTACTCGCCATTAGATGCCAACAACTTCACCGCTTTCCAGACAATCGATAGCGTCAAATCGACTGTCTCATCGGAGTCTTTCTCATGCCTCGAATTGCAGACGGACAAGCTCAATTTTTTCCGCTTTGTAACCAATGGTATCTTACTGAATTTCATCGGAGTTTTCGGGATACTGGGCAACCTAATTTCCATGATCATACTGTCAAGACCACAAATGCGATCGAGTATTAACTACTTATTGATTGGATTGGCGAGGATCGACACAGTACTGATTATCACCAGTATGCTACTATTTGGACTACCTGGGATTTATCCATATAGTGGATCATTGTTTATTTACTATTTCAAGTAAGTATTTAATATCGTTTATTTACTAAAAATTAAAACGTGTAATTTAGTTAAGAGCAAAACATCTTTATTTCAGTCAAAATCCAAAACACTAGAATATAAGCTTCGTTGGAATATTATTATCATCTTCTTACATACATCACTTTTGTCATTACCTAGCTAGCACGAAAACATAATTGGGCGCTTTTCTGTAATGTTTTATTTTTACATTTACTTGTATTGTACCAGTTTAATATACGGGGTGTCAATTTGAAAAGTTTCCATCCTTAATATCTTTCTTGCAGTTAAAAATATGAAAAATCGGAAAATCACCTCATTTTTATTTGTAAGGGGGACATTTTAAATGAATATTTTTAGCCTTCTTGTTTCAACCCCCTAGATGGGGTAGATGTTACCTTTAGAATCTTAAATGGGAATGGGGGTCAAGTGGCACATTGTTTTAAAAGGCGTTCAATTCTCTTTTCAGTGGTATCCTACTTTGTTGCTTTTTGTCCAGAGGTTTCCGAATAATCGCGTTTCAAAGTTGCAGAAACAATTAAACTTGCCTGCATTGAGATTTTGGTTTTCAGGTTAGTGTTTACACAAAAATTATTGCATTGGGTCTCCTTGTAGTACAAATGATTAGAAGAGAAGGTCAGACCATTAAAATCGTTGAATAACAGGAAGAAAATCTAGTTTAAACAATTGATTTCTTATTCACTAATGATTATTTTACTTCGACAAAAATAACTTTTTACTTGCGGAAACGAAATTTCTACAATAAGACACATGGGATCTACTTACTCACTATCTTATAAGTTGTTGTTCAAAATATTCTCCATTTTCTTGTAAACGATAATAAAGTCTGTTTTCGAACTCCTCCCTAACATTTCGGAAAACTTCACCGGGAATTGACCGGCATTCTGCTGCAATTCGCCTTTTAAGATCATCAATATCAGCAGGTTGTGTTTTATAAACAATGCGTTTAAGATGTCCCCAAAGAAAGAAGTCTAAGGGTGTTAAATCCGGTGATCTTGGAAGCCATTCAATTGGCCCCTTCTGTCAATCCATCTGTCTGGGAAACGCTCGTTTAACCACTGTCGGACCGGAAGAAAATAATGAGGTTGAGCATCGTTCTGCTGGAATGTTAAAAAATCCTCCTGTAAAACTGAATTACCCTCTGCATTAATTTGAGTTTCTAGCTCATGGGTGATAAAAGGATCAATAGTCTTTTCAAGCATATTAAGGTGCAGATCACCTGTCAAGTTTCCTTTAATAAATACAGGGCCAACAAAGGCATTTCCAAGAATACCAGCCTAAACATTAACTTTTTGAGGATATTGTGTATGGCCTTCTCAAAACCACATTAGGCGATGAACAAGAAGGATTCCATGGAGATCTTGTACAGATACGGTATTTTCCCTGCGACAAATAACTGAGAAATTCAGCCTTCGTGTGTTTTATAGACCTAGAAAAGGCGTTGGACCGAATACAACTGGAGGACGTGGTACACCTTCTATACAACAGGCAGATCCCACATAACATCATAAAAACCATCGAAAATATTTACCACGGAAACAAAATACAAGCCAAAATTAATGGCACAACTACCGAAGAAATTCCTGTAAATAGTGGTATTCGACAAGGAGATTCCCTTAGCCCCTTATTGTTCAATATCATTATGGATGAAATAATAAAAAGCACTCGTAACCTGAAAGGATATAAAATGGGGAACAAAGACGTCAAAATCCTCTGCTATACCGATGACGCTCTTCTGATTGCAGAAAACGAAGATGACCTAAAGAGATTACTATTCAAATTCAGTACAACGGCAAAAAGTCTAAAAATGAAGATTTCTGCAACAAAAACGAAATGCATGCCCACCTCAAAATCAGATGCAAACTGGTTGTGGACGATAAAATTATACAACAGGAGATTAAATTTAAGTACCTAAGCATAGAAATATCAGGATACGGTGATATCTTCGCACACATACCGCTCGTCGAGCGCCATAGGGTCTCCCCTTAGTGTGTGTGCAACTGCCATAAAAAAGGTAAGAAACCAAGCGGCAAAAGCAGCGCGAACCTCAGCTTACCTGAACGATACTATCCTCCGAAACAAACATATCGGAATCGAGACCAAATCCCGAATCTACAAGGTGAGGCGGTCATCCGACCTATATTAACATACACAGCGGAAACTAGACCAGATACATCGAGCAAAAAAGAATATTAGAAACAACCGAAATGAAAATAGTGCGCAGGATCGCTGGAAAGGCACTTTTTGACAGGGAGAGAAGCGAGGACATTAGAAGAACATGTTAAATAGACAACGTAAATGAATGGATACTGGGAAGAAAGAGAGAGTGGAACGAACACATAGATCGGATGGATGACGACAGAATGGTTAAAATAACTAGAGACAAGTCGCCCTTAGGGCGCTGAAGCGTTGGAGGACCCCGCAAGAGATGGAGCGACAACCTCTCTAATAATTGAACGGCAGAGGATACGACGAAAAACAAGCAATTTGCTTACATTAAAGAAGGAAGAGGAAGAAGACGAATATCGACAATTTTGTTTGATAACATTTCCATTTAGAAAAAATGAACATGCATTGCTGAAACAGATATTCGGCAGAATATTAGGGATGACGTTAACTATACGACTCATGAATTCACAAAACTCTATTCTTCTATGAAAATCATCGTCATAGAGTTCTTGAAGTATTTGCATTTTGTATGGATGGAGTTTATGGATTTTCAGTGCTTTTATTACAGTCTCGTGTGATACTCCTGTCTGTTCTGCTACTGCCCGCAAGAAGTTGGTGGACTCTGCAGCAAATAATCCCAAAACCTCAATTTGAGCTCATTCATTCATCACTCGCAGGTTATTTCTTTTTCTATTACTCACCGAACCTGTTTCGGAGAACTTTGCCACCAAATCCAGCACATAAATGAAAATAATTTCAGTTCTTTCTTGGAGAGATTAAACCATTCTCACACTTTATGCACTTAATAAAAGTTATCACTGAACAGCCCTTCTTCAGTGATAACTTTTATTAAGTGCATAAAGCTTTTATTAAGTGCATAAAGCGAGCAAAAGCGAATTAACAATAATATTCCTGTTTTGGCTACATCTTTAAATTTGCTTACCATGTTTTTTTTTTGTTAAAAAACAACGTATTTCGAGAATAGCAAGGCTTTTGTGGAATTTCGGTAATAAGACATCGAATGAACGCAAATTACCTAGGTACTCGTAGTACCATCGAAATTTTATTAGATTACTTTTTGATGTAAATTTTTCAAAGTTACCTTGCCAATCCCCAAATAAAGTTTGAAACGGTACCACCCATGGGCGTTGCGAGGGAGAGGGCCATGCCTCCCTGGAAGTGGCCACTTTGAAATATGAGAAAGAAAACGTTAATGTTTATGATGTTTTGTGTTTATGCCATGAAATTGACTTGTCTTTCCGATTTTTCATATTTTTAACAGCAAGAAAGATATTAAGGGTGGGAAGTTTTCAAATTGACACCCTGCATATCAAATCTACTAGACGTTTGATTCGAGGTACTAGTGATATTCACTTATCATTAATATACTAGGTAACATGTATGTACATGGAAAGGGCCTTGTGGATTTTGGCAAATGTATAATCCTATTAGGTACTCTAATTTGGAAGTACCAGCAACGTAAAGAGAATATTAACATTGAAAGGAGCCACACATGTTTCCCGAGTACTTTTTGGCACATGATTACCAAACGTTCGATAAATATTAAGTGAGAAGGCGCCATTTCGAATGAAAATATTTTCACATTTGCTTGAGATAAATTTTATAGCTTTGTGCAAATAGTGTGAAAATAACAAAAATCAAGGAAGAGATGCCTACTACTTTCTTTTCAGGACAAATAATAAATAGGCTTTTATCAAGGGATACGAGAGCATTATTTTTCTAAGGAGACTTGTAATTTGATATTCGACCTACTTGAATCCGTTTCAAACTCCCTTTACTTGAAAGTTAGAAGTATCGCCTTTATAATATCGAAACTCCTCTTATATCCAAGTTAATAGCTCTTCAGTTTACCGGAAATATGGCAAATTGCATGGAACATTTAATAATTTTATTAATTAAATTTCAGAGGATATTTGCAGTAAATTTTGTAATCTGCTGTTATTACGTGAGCCATAACATGGTAAATATTTTGATTTATTATAATTCGTTTTAATTAACTTCAAATGTTTGAGGAGGCTGTTGAGAAATATGAAGAAATAAAATGGAAATTGTGTTTTAAATTCGAAAACATTGCTAAAAATATAGATAACCTATACATTGGATTGCACCCTGCATTTAGAATTAGGGACAAAACAGGAAATAAAATGTGTGCATATTCTATTATTATCAGCTATTGCAGTTCAAAACGATATAAATTGTAATTTTCAAAATTAATAATACCTAGTTAAGTGAAAATTTAAATTTTGCCTGTTTAGTAAATGAAGAGAATTATTATTATCAGCTATTGCAGTTCAAAACGAGATAAATTGTAATTTCCAAAATTAATAATACCTATTCAAGTGAAAATTTTAATTTTGACTGTTTAGTAAATAAAGAGAATTCGTGATCATTACTCTCAAAAAAGTTTGGGATTTTAAAAACACATTTAATTCCGCTCCTTGTTAATAGAAGTGGCATTTCTAAAGGCAGAAATGTTTATGAAACAAAAAGGTTTTTCTACAGACACAGATTAAGACAGACAGAACTTTTTCTTTTCGCCAATATTAGAAAGATATTGAGGTTTGGTGTGCTAGTTCTTATATTTTTTCAAAGATATCTGCAACTCTAATACCTCCTTAAATCCGCTTCAAATACTTTTTACCTCCATCTTACAAGTAGCGACGTTATAATACGAATACTTCTTTTATTTTCAACTTCCAGCTTAATCGCTTTGCGGCCCACTTTTCTAGAAATATCGCACATCACATGCAACATAATGGACGAGGAATTTTAATACGTATTTAAATTTCTTAAAGACGATCTTTGCAGCAACTTTTATAATCTGCCTTTATTAAGTTAGCCATTGTACTACATAAATATCCCGTTTAAAATTGATTTCTTAAGTGTAACGTTGAGCTTTCTTCTGTAAGATTCTCTGTTTTGATGAGGTAGTTAGTTCTCTTCTCTATCGATTAGCGAAAACCGGACTTGCTCGGGATATTGGGTGATTTTTGATTCGCTATTATCCGAAGGTCTGCGAATCTTCTTGTTCTCTGCAAGAGGAAAAGACCAGCAAAGCTTGTCTTAACCCTTTGTAACAATTCTTTTACTAAACTTAGCAAGCTCCTGTTTACTTTATTCTATAGATAAACAACGTTGTAACAGTCCACAACATTTTGCTAGTGTCAAATATTTTTGAATTTCATTTATACGCCACATTTAGGAAAAAAAGATGCTGCACTCATCAGTTTATTAATTCTAAATTTATTGATTCGATTTTCTAACATTTCGCTTGAAATTACCGCCTTTCTTAATGTAAATTAACTCTATTCTAAGTATGGGTTAACGATATATTTGTTTATACGTTGTGATTATATTTATTTTAGTTGATAAGCGAAGCACATTGTTATTAGGATAGCTTGGCTTGATTTATATTACATTACCGTAGAACGGCCAGCGAATCGATTTATATTTTTAAGAATTCTGTTAATAAAACCCGCGTGTACGCTGCATTAAACCTGTCGATTCATATTTTATTGTCGGTTTGATTACTTCATAACTTTTTGTGAACCCCTTGGTGGCCGGATTCCAATCACCGGCCGATTATTTATGAGATTATTAGAACGTTTTGGGACCTCTGCTTTTAAATATATTTATCTCTTCACACGGCAGGCTACAGTTTTTGTAATATTCGGTTGTTCGTTCCGAATAATAGGAATAGTCTATCCTCCCGTGATTGTCACTCTCGATTTGGATTTTTAAAGGTTTATCATTTTCGTAGGAGTATTTCCTAGCATTTCTTGAAAAATGTAATTTTAGCTCATTAATTGTGGCTTCCGCCGTCGTTTACCATCATAATAAACAAGAACTAAGTCGTTTCTTATCTAAGAATTATTCCTGGTATGGAAATCACTTGGCATGTTTCACTTAATTACCAATTTGGTTATTTCGATCTTTCCGGTGCTTAGTTTATTTCATAGTACCTTCATGCTTTTATTCTTTTATTAAATTGTCTAGTATCAGCCCTCGAGCTTTCGTTATATCCCTATTTAGTTGTTTAGCTCGTCCTTGTTTTCTTCTCTGTTTCATTAATTGTTTGGTATAGTCGTTTTTTTTTTTTTTGGGGGGGGGGGGGGGGGGGGGGGTATGCTGATTGCCCCCACAATATTTCTGTTTATATCTTCGATGTTCATTGGATCAGGGTCTTTCAGGTTTTTATCTATTGTTTTTCGATATTCCTCAGCGTCATCTATATTAGTTAATTTTCTGTTGTTTTCTTATTTGTAAGTATTCTGCATTCGGCTCTTAAGTTTAATGACACCGTCGCTCTCACCATTTTGTGGTCTCTCCCTACTGACAAGCTGTTTAGCACCGTTACATCCGTGACTATGCTTTGTTTGTTCGTAATAATAAAATCCATCTCATTTTCAGTACTACCATATGGAGTGCGTCGTGTTAGTCTGAAGGAGATGTGGGCTTTCTTAAGGAGGGCCGGCATCCTGAAGGTTCTCTAATGCGGACTGGGGGCAAAACGGGCCTAATTGGTGGCCTAAGTGCAAGGCCCGCTAGGGGCCACCCCTTCTGATATTGGCTGATACCATATGGACTGTCCCATTCCACTTTCGATGGTCCGCCTTTTTACAAAATATGTTCATGGCCGACAGTTGATGGTGGAGCAGAAACTGTAGCAGGAGATTTTCTCGTTCGTTTCTTTCTCCAACCCCATGGCATCCAAGTGGTGTTTCCGTTTCATTATGTTTCTTAACACGTTTGGCATTGAAGCCTCCGACTAGCATGGTAAAGTACGTTGGAGGACTTCACATTGCTTGAGTAAGGTCCTCGTAGAAGTCTTCAATATCTTTATCTGAACTTTGGGATGTGGGTGCGTAGGCTTGGATAATCTTGATATTCTTCGTTCATTTGGTTTCAATATTACATAGCAAACTTTGGGGCTTACACTGCTGATCTCAAGTATATTGTGTACATGTTGCCTATTTATCAGAAGACCGACTCCTCCCACGGAGTTGTTTTCTTTACACTTTTGGAAGCACATAATTCCTGATTTCGGTAGAATTTATTGTTCTCCCCTTTTCCGGATTTCGCTTATTCCGAATACATCTGTTTAAGTTCTTCTTCTAGTTCCAATACTTTCTCATCGGATGAAAGAGTTCTACTATTATATGTCGCAATGTGCAGTTTTAGTCTTTCTTGGTAGCCTAATCTTTCCCGGGGATTCTTAGCACCGTCCAATCGCTGCCTTCTCCGACCGCTGGCCATCTGTGATTTTTACTTTTCATCTTGGTTAGGTATAAGGGGTTTTAGCCTTTTCCTATTACGCTGGCCAGTGCGGGGTAGGGGATATGCTGAGGTTGACATTTGGACTGGCCTTATCCGTTCCTTGCACCCCGTTTTTCACATACTAAAACAAATTGGAAACCTGAAATTTCAAGTTGAAATTCTAGCATTTCATAAAAATGTCTTTTTTCTATTGATTAGCCAAAACCGAGCTATATTGGGATATTGCGTGATTTTTAATTCGCTATTATCCGAAGGTCTCCGAATCTTCTTTTTCTCTACAGGCGTAGAAAACCAGCAAAACTTGAATTAACCGTTCGTAACAATTTTTTCATTAAACTCACCAAGTTTTATTTTACACATACTAAAGGCAAATTATCAAATTTAAACGGGCGTAATAAATTATAAACCTGAAATTTCAACTTGAAATTCTAACAGTTCATAGAAATGTCTCTTTTAAATGTGTTAAAGTGCAAGTGCACGTCAGTGGCCGTAATTCTCTATTCTCACCTGACGAGATGAGCAAGTAAAAGCTTTTAACACCACTTTTTTTTTAATTTCAGGGTTTATCCTCACATAGCTCTTGTGGTCTACCCCTTAGCCACAGTAATGCAAACCGCTTCAGTATATCTCACCATGACAGTATCCCTTGAACGCTACGTGGCGGTATGCCACCCTTTGAGGGCCAGATCACTATGCACGTATGGAAGAGCAAGAATTTACGTCATAGTGATAGTAGTTTTCTCTACGCTGTATAATATTACAAGACTCTGGGAAGGCAAAATTAAGTCGGAGTGGACGGAGGAGTACAACACGACTATATATTGTCCTGTGCAATCTGATTTTAGAGACAACGAATACTACCAAACAGTTTATATTCATTGGTTGTACCTAATTTGCATGTATTTGGTACCTTTTCTGTCACTGGCTATATTAAATGCTGCAATTTATAGACAGGTAAGTGAAATTAGCTTTATTTTTAGAGGAATAATATGATTAATAGAAGCTAGTTGTACAATGTTAAAAACATGAAAGCGAGTAATAGTTTGATGCTATGAATTCAAATAAAAAATTAAACATACAATGAGGTATATTGTGAAAAATCAATAAACAATGTTGTTAAAAACTGAAATAGACAAAAAATATGGAATTAATTTCCTTTCTAACGAATATAACAAAAACTATAAAAACAACCAGAATAAAATCATTATTTACTTAGTGGCCATTGATTTTTTACTTATTATTCCGAAATATTCTCTATTCGAATTTTTGAGGATAACGAACCCTCTTTTATTAGAAATAAAAACACAATTTGTACTGAATTATTCAAAGCGCGTTAGAAGCGTAGACGAAAACAAAGCAAAACCGTAAATTCTGCCAGGGAAACTGAAACGTACGGCAGCAAAAATTATCCAACTTTTTTTTATTTATTTTTACGAAGATATGTGTAGTGCACAACTGTGTGTTCGTGTTGGTGATTAGTCTTATCCAATAAAAAAGATGCTACTATGCATGTGTGCTCATGAACCAGCTAGTTATTCTATTCTAGAAACCGGTATAAGCTTGCGATCAAAGGTGTACCAAACCTATAAAGAGAATCATACAGTTTTCTGGAAATATTAAAAGCGCACAACAAATTAGATGAACTATCCAGGATCCAGGGGTCTTCAACCGTTTATTATCCAAGGAACAGATTTGGGTGACGTCGGGCCGCAATATAAAGTAAATATATTCAAGGTTTAAGGTAGCTTTAGGCCAGGTGAAAAGCAATGATGTTTTTTAACGACGTCTATTGAAAAAAAACACCTTTTAATGAGATTTACTGGCACTATTTATTTTTAACAAATTTCTCAATGCCTGGTCCTGGAGGTAGCAATTCGAAGACTATTTTCATGTTGCGTATCCTTATTCTGGCCCTATTTTTTGATTTGTTGCCGTTTCATTCGAGTATACATAGGTGTTTCCAAACAGTGACATCACTTTCAGAACATGAAGTCGAATAATTGGAAATTTAATTTTGTCAATATATTTGGCGAAAAATTTACAGAGCTCAAGTTGTATTTTTTTAAATTTAGTATTACACTGCAGATATTGAGTACCATTTGCAATTTTTTTGGAACAACCAAGAAATACACTCAAAGGTATCGCGAACAAGTTTACTAAATTTTAATTTTCCCTGAGGGCCTGGTGTCTCGACGTAAATTCTCTTTTTAAATCAGTTATTGTGTGTGTATATTTGTCCACCTGTCCAAGTACAGTTGACTTGACTGAGTCAAAGGATTTTATATCGTCATACAAGTTGTTTATAAAATGGCAGTAGGTCTTGCCTTGCCAGCTATGAAAGGTTTAATCGCTTCTTTGAGGTCGAATGACCGCTTTGCCCCTACCGCCAGTCAGAATCTCCTCAAAAGCCGCGAAGTGTCCAGCACCATTCGCTTGGAGCATCATGAAGATTTCAAAAACACACAAGCCGGTACCAATTATGATTGAATGCCCGCATCACAATTATTTCAATACCTGATGACAACTAGATGAATATAACCAATATTACAATATCTTAAATTGTGCAAACGAAGTTAAAGACTTAGACTTATGATGACTTCGAGGTTGTTTAGACTATTTTAGAGAGTTAACTATTCTTTGAAAGCCGTCTTTTTTAGTTTTGGCTAACTTATTATGTAATAGCTATTGACTTTTAGTGTTTTACTTGCGAACCGTGAGTACGTTGGCTGCGGACCGCAGATTAAGTACACGCCTAACTTATGGAATAAGTAGCAGGCACAACATAATAAAAATTAGAGAAATCTGCTTAGAAATAAGTAAGATTTACAGAATATCTGATTCAAGATGGTCATCGACCTTACATTGGCTTTGACTGCTAGAAAATGTATAACAGAATCTAGGCATTTGTAAAACATATTTGAAGCATGACTAAAATAGTGTCGATTTGTCTCGATTGTAGTCTTTTTAAAGTCTTGCGCTAAAAAAAATATTGAAAAGAAAATTGGATGATTGAAAGATTCACAGTAGTATTATGGCATTATCAAAACAGAAATAAATTACTAAGGAGAGTTCTCAAAAATAAATTACTAGGCGCACTCAAATTACAATACACATACAAAGAAAATATGTCAAAGATGATTTAATTATAGTTTTAGATAGAGGAGGAAACAGCCAATGTTAAAGCGGTGGCGCCGAATATGAAATTATGAAAATGAAGAATGAAGTGATAAGAAAAACAGCTTAGAAAGAATAAAATTTAATTTGTAAAAAATATAAACAACGAGGAAGAATGTATCCTAAATTTAAGAAATATATATTATATATTACAGGGCTTAAGTTACATTAGTAAACTTAATTATACAGACTAGTGCTGTCTCCAAACCTCTCTGTCAAGGACGTCATCCTCATCTAAGTTGTGCGATGCCATAGTTTCTCTAATTGTACCATTCCACGATTTTCTTGGCCTTCCCTTCTTTTTTCTTATTGGTGGTACCCACTGAAACAGCTTTTCTGGCCATGGATCATCCTGCATTCGCATCAGATGTCCAAACCACTTAAGGCTCCTTTTCTCGATACGGGTAAGTACCGTTTCCTCTGCGTCCATAATACGCCTAACATCTTCATTTTCTATGTTCTAGCCTAGATATTCCAGCACTTCTTCGCAAGTAATCCATTTCGACTGCATTAACCCTCTCTTGATATCAGAATTCATAACCCACAGTTCTGAACCATAGAGGAGCACTGACTCAACGAGAGTTCTACCCAGGCGTTTTTTGTCTTCTTCGACAGATGTCTATCCCACCACAGACCATCAAGCATCCAACAACCCTTTTGCCACTCTGAATTCTGCTTCTAATCTCGTCAGATCCGAAGTCATTTCTTGCAATCACCGCTCCCAAGTATTTAAATGTATTTACTCGATTTATCTGGATGCCATCGGTGATCAAAACTTCAAAGTTAGCATCCGTGTTTATTGCTAAGTACTCGGTTTTTTTAAGACTCACTTGTAGCCCCCAATTTGAGTATTCTTCATACAGCCTTCTTAGCATGAATTCAAGGTTATATGCGTCTTGTGATATAATAATCTGGTCCTCCGCGAAACTCAGCGTGAACAGATAATCGTCACTGACAGGCAAGCCCATACCATGGCAGCGTCTTTTCCAATTTTTGAGAGCTAGCTCGATATATGCGTTGAAAAGAAATGGGGACAGACTGCATCCTTGTCTGAGTCCTTCAGAGGGCTTAATATAGTCCGATAGTCTATTACCAAATTTTAAATATGACTCGTTATCCTTATAAAGCATTCTAATGGTCTTAATAATGCATTTGTTAGCGCCCAGCGTATTCAAGGCTTCCCACAAGCGACATCTGAGGACTGAATCGTAAGCCTTCTCCAAATCTATGAATGTCAAATGCAGCTCCTGACCAACTGCAACCTTCTTCTCCATTACCTGCTGAAGAACAAAAAGATTATCTATGCAGGATCGTCCCGGTACGAAGCCGCTTTGATCCTTACCGATAACATGACCCATACCCACCCAGAGCCTTGCCTGTAGCATCTTTGAGAACTACACATAGAGCCATTAATACTCAATCCCCTGTAGCAGCCAGGGTCGCTTGTATTACCTTTCTTGAGAAATGACACAATATATGAGGTCTTCCATTCATGTGGGATGTAGTTCTGTTGACAGCAATGGTTTATTAGGTGCGTGATGCGGCGATTAAGTTTTGGACCCCCATATGTTAACAACTCTGCCGGAATGTTTCCAGGTCCAGGTGATCTTCCATTTTTCATCCTTTGAAGGCTTTCTGCTACCTCTCTGACATTAAATGATACATACTCATACTCGTCTTCACTCGCATCTTGATTATTTATAAATGGTTCTCTCTGCTCCGTAAGTAGGTTGAGCTAATGTTGTCTCCACTTGATCTACTTGATTTGTTTTCAATCGCTTTATTACTTTCCAGACTTCTGCGCTTTGTGCTCCCCCTACTAAAGCCTCAACCTCTCCACATCTCCTTTTTCACGACTTCGTTTTTTCTTCTTTTATTAAATATCTTACATGACGATTTTTGTTTTTATAATCAGTCCAACTGTTGTCCGACCTGTCAGCTAGCCATTTCTGACAGCTTTTCTTTTTATCACTTATGGCAGTTTTAACTTCATCCGTTAACTGTTTACGGTTTTCTTCTTCCCCTAATGCTTCCAGAGCCGCCCTTCTCACTACGTTCTTTATATCGTTGTACTCTGTCATCTGTTGGGGTCAATATTTCCAAGGTGTACTCAAGTCTACGTTGGTAGAGATATTTAATACTTTCCTGCTGGAGAAGATACAGTTTATAGCGTTTTCTTTCTTCCAAAGTGATCGTGGTTTCATCTTCAGCCTCTCGTTGTGTGCATTGTTCCTGGTTGAAGGCTATAACTATTTTGGCTATAACCAACCGATAGTCTTGTTTAATTTACACACCTCAATAAGCCTCTCTCCTGAATCATTGCAAATCCTCTCCCCATGTCTTCCCACTATTTTGCTATTTTGTTGGGATCCTACCCTTGCATTCAGATCTCCAGCGATAATCAGTTCTTGGTTGGGTTTTAATTGCGCTAGGGTGTTGGAAACTGCTGCATAGATGGCTTCTTTTGTAGCAATGGCTGAATCATCCGTAGGTTCATACAGTCCAACCACTACTATTTCGATACCGAATACATTTATAGTGACTGTCATTATTCTATCTAATATAGGGTTATAATTTATGATATTGTGTGACCTAACCAATACTAATAAAATGAAGATACTGGTCTAGCATTTCGCTTCCTCTACCCTTCCTTTTCGTTTCAGTAAGTACCGTTATGTCTACTTTTTGTAGGGATAGTTCGTGAGTGACTTCCGAGGTTTTGTTAGTTAAGCTGTTAATATTCCATGTTCCCAAAATCACTGTCCTTTTACTAGCCAGGCGTGTCGTCTTAGAAGGTTCCTATCTGTGTTCCGAGGTTTGACTACGGTTCTTTGAGCAATTTGAAATTTTTGCAGGTAACAGGCTGCTAACCTATTGCCTAAACCCCCAAACTGGAGGACCAGTGGCCTTTCTGTAGGGATGCCCATCCTTAGCCGAGGTGTTCCGGTTTTTTGGCGCCGGAGATTCGCCCTATCCCAATCTGCTACATACCAGGCACTCATTGACTGCCATGCATTACCAGTGGTCACGCGGCTCTCATGAGCCTTCGAGGACGTTGGAAATAGGACTTGCTGGCAGAGCTTGTATGTTCAGCCGAAGTTTCCCGATATTTCATAAGTCATCTCAACTCGGCATTGAGATGACTCCTCGGGATCCATTTACCAGCCTTCGACCACCAATGAAAGTAAATTTAAAAAGACAAACATACATAAAAATAAAAACAAATAAAACGCCATATAATAAGAGAAGCGTTAGGAAACCTAAAAGTAAAATTAAACAATCTTTTCAGGTCAACAATGATCTCGAAAAAATTGACAACTCTAGTTCTAGTACTTTACCTAGGACTGACGATAGGAGCTTACATCCAAGTGACAAATTTAAATAACCCTATCCTTCCTATAAAATTAGGAAACTAGAATAATATATAGTAGACATAAGTGTTTACATTATATAGATTCAAGTTACCTAATTAATCAATTAAGTAATATAGAAAATTATTTCTCAGTAAATAAAAATCATCTATTATTAGCGAATCCGAATACTACGAATCATATTTCTTATCAGGCCTCAACAGAAAACTTACTCGTTAGGACAGAATATTCAATTGAAATTGCGAGTAATAAACTACAAAATGTACACCCATATATCCGAAAAGAGCGAGGATTAATAAATATTGTAGGCAAAGCAAGTAAATGGCTATTTGGAACGTTACATTCAGAAGATAGTTAACGATATGATGAAGCAATAAATGTTTTGAATACAAATCAAAAACATATTGCCAATGAAATAAAATTGCAAATTTTGCCTTTTCATCTTGAAGCGAAAGCAAATAAATATTTATTGTTTACTATTTATAATTTAAATGTATCTGCCTAAAATCTTCCTATGTAAAAAGTTCTGAAAAGAAAATTATTTGGCTATTTTGGAGTGGCATCCTAAATTTATTGTCATCCCAAAAGATGGGAGGCGATTTTTGAAAGTAATTAGGTTAAAAATGTTAATTTATTTTATATCTTCCAGTTAATTTACACCCTGCATGTTTATATTTGTACCTTTTTACCTTAAAGTATTAGGGATTAAGTTGTTAGTTGTTTTCGTCGTTTTTCGTTTAAATACTTCATATTCTGAGACAACCATGCTCTGCTACCATGTTGAAGTAACAAGCTCAGAATTCCTTTTAGCAAAGAATTTAAGGAAAAAACGACGAGAACAGCTAACAACTTATAAAATATAATATATTTTCTGACAATGGCAAGTGAAAAAGCCAGCAAGATTTGAAAAACATAATCATGTCGGTTTCATCAGAAATGCTACAGACAAAAGTTACCATCAGGAAGCTGTTAATGGTGAAGACAAAGAACAATGGCTATTTGCGATAGAGATTCCCTGAACACTTGGGTTCTTGAAAATTAACAAGAAAAAAAAAGTAAATGGGTGTCTAAGGTAAAAATAAACCCAAATGGTTCAATAGAAATGTATAAAGTAAGATAAGTCATTAAAAGCTACTCACATAATAAGGGCATTGATTATTATGATCAAATTTTCAGAGCAGTGGCAAAATCTGATACTATAAGTTGCTTCAATTTGACAAGTGCACATCATTTCTGTATAGTGAAATTGATGAAGCAACCAGATGGGTATGGAGATGGATCAAGTAGGCGCCACGCCGCCGTTGGAAAAGCCAGATTAGTTAGCTCCTTAGGCAAGCTTAAGTTTAAGGAGAGAGAAGCTGATCCACCTTTCTTCATAAAGACAGAAGGAAGAAATACCATTCTATTGGTATTATACGTTTATGACGTTGAACAATAACAGCATGAAAAATGTCTTCATTACAGACCTGGAAAAACGAATTTAACATAACTGTTAAACTAGCAAATTACTATTTGGGGTTAAGAATTAAATCCTGTGAAGATGGATCTATAGAAGTCAGTCAATAAGCTTTTGAAGCTTTATGGAATCACTGATTATTGTCCAGTATCGATTCCAATTATTAAAGTAATTATAGAGCTAGGGAATGAAATGCAGTAAAATTCTGAAGAGTTTTCAAACAAGCTGCTAATGTACGACATGATTGGTACAAGATCTGGCATTTCTTGCGCTGTAAGAGTGGTTTCAAGAAGATTATGTACTCCGACCTGTCCAGATGTTGCTTAGAGTTAAACAATATCTTCTATTAGTCGAAGAAAACTCAAGACTATGGTGTTGTATATAGTTTCAGGCATAAGACACAAATCATTGAGTGCTATAGTGATGGAGCAACCAGTTCTTCAACTACTTGTTTATATACTGAAGGTTCAGCCTCTTGGCTGTAGGTGAAATCGCAAAAGAGTTGATTTGACTGACGATGCTCTATGAAGAAGTTATCGACCTGAAGTACGCTCCTACAATTTATGTTGATAATGAAGCTGCCATTAGATTAGCTCCAAATCCCGAATTACATAAAAGAACAAAGCATAAGGCACTTTTTGTTCGAGAACTGGTCTTGGAGGATGGAATTGAAGTGAATAGAATCCCTTTCATACAGAAAGCCGCTGTTTTAGACATATTGAAATGAGGGAAGGGTTTAAAATATTGATATATTTTACAACTTCCAGAGAATTTTTATCCTGTACATTTAGATTTGCACTTTTTTACCTGCAGTATGTAAGATATAAGTTGTCAGTTCCTCTCGTCGTTTCTCCCGCAAATTCTTTGCTAAAGTTTTTTTTCTGGTAAGGTAGGGAAGTCCTTTATGGGTACCTTCTTCTCTATGGAAGAAGGTAGTGCGGGAATCTTTCTGCCCATTAAAACCTAGCCGTGAACAGGAAGCCGTCCTCACTTTCCTGCTTGTCGCTTAAGGCCGAAGCTGCCTAAGCGCTGTCCTCTGGTCTTAGGGCTCCTCTCTGCTCATGACCGAGCTCCTCACTTTGTTATATCTATTCACTTGTGGGTCACTCAAGTATTGTACGCTGGGTGCGTTGGTACTGCGCGGTTATGCCGCACTCTTCTCTGTACCGCTCATCAGTTTGAATTTTGTAACACTAGACTGCTTGTCGGTTGCTCCACTATGGATTAATGACTGGATGTTGAACGGCCGTCCTGAACTGATGGCTCCGTCAGCCAAATTTGGTCTGATCGCAGGACTGTGTCAGGTCCGGACTAACACCGTGTCTCTTCACAGGCTAGACTTTAACAATGACTCCGTTGCCAAAGTGTGTTTTGAACTAATTGCTTCAACAATCCAAATATAAATCGTAGTATTGTCACCAATTTTATTAAAGTTAAATGCCAGTTTAGCTTTGCTTTAGTAACTTTGTATTGGAAAAGAGGGATTAACCCAATTCTCCAGCTCCCCTCCCTCGCACTAAAACTTTTGCCATTTCAAATTATTTACTAAAGCTTTTCATTTCCCTAGAAGGAATTTCTCTTATGGGAAAAACTCCTTGATGAAATAATGTTCGGTATAAAACAAACACTTTTTAGTGAAGTATGGTATTACAGTATGTGTAATTTTGGCACCCTGCTTTTCTTTTACGCCCACATATAAAGCTATTTTCATAGACCTAGGAGGGCCGTGTATATACATCACCATTGAACAAATAAAATATTAATTACTATGCTACTTCAGGTCTCAAATTAAATGATCTGATAAGCAAGCAATAATTCAAAACAAACTAACTAAAACTTTGCCATCAGAGAAATGAAGTTTCTCTTCCCACACTATTTTGTTTTGTTATTATG